>JAUTBT010043021.1:0-16958 GCA_032361225.1 Lepetodrilus schrolli | reverse complement strand
AATGCATAGCGAATTACAATTAGATACATCGTACTAATTATAGAGATAATCCCATTGACATATTTATACAGTGAATTTGATAATCATTAGCTGAACTGAGTTGGAGCCAAGCTAAAGTTGCTAATGATGTCTGGTCCGTCATATTTTATATAACAATACACTTGATTCAGATGGAAGATATTATTAAGAATATTGTAGTAAATATCACACTGTCACAATACCACCGAGACGTGAGGTATCGGGGACATCTGAGCGTCAAACATTCCGCGGACGCGTGCAATATGAGTTTGCTCTAAGCGTCTGCGTAAATTAAATATGTACGTTGATATGTACGCTGATATATGTAGTACAATGCACACTGCCGAGGAAGGCACGGCATGACTTAGAACGGAGATTGGAGCGGTTATATCCATTATCCACACGTACGTACTGGGGAAGAATGAGAGTCACGTGAAGATTAGATTGGGATAGCATAATTTGCAATAAGATCCGTGGTCTGTGTCACACCTTGTTCTCACCCAAATATTTCCATTCAAAACATACCCCTCTGGAGAACAAGAGGGTTATGAATGTCAGTGGTTCCTTTCATATAAATATAATATCAATCAATATAAGCTATATACACATGAGTTACGTTCACCCTCTGAGACTATGGATAGTCTATAAGATTAATAAATTACAGTATACCAATGTTATATCCAATGATAAGGATATAATATATAGTGGAACATAATCATTAGTGTGCTGCATTTTACATAGAAGTTGTAAAATACACCGTTGACTTAAATTTCCCACGAATTGATATTCTCAGCTGGGCTAACATTTATTACTCTAATACAGTATATTAGATACCTTGCTACAAAACATTGAGGTTATGATTACGTTTGCCTAATTTATTTTGCATTGGTTTAGTTATGTGTAAGTAGTTTCATATAGTGTAGTTTCATGGTGTAGTTTCATATATTGAGACAGAATGGATCTAGGAAATGATAAATATAGGCATTGAAGTACTCGTAAACTATCACATATTGGTATTGAAGCACTCGTAAAATAGCATATACGTAAAGTGTCGTATAATATACACGTTATGTTTATGGTTGGCGGCAAACATATTCAGCATTTATATTAAACGTACAATTTGTTCCTAACTTTATATAATTGTAATTATATATTATTTTTAAGTTTCTATTTTATTTATACAAGTATTGCGCTAACTAATTCCGATATTACAATATATTGTAAGTATAACGACAATACTATTATTAGATCTTTTAAATGAACCCAGATTCGTATTACTATATATATGTATATAGTGCATATATCCAGAATAACTTCTCAAACTCGCTTTGGTGAAATAGGTGAAATAGGGATCATTCATAATCACCATTAAAGACGTGAGTTTTAGTTATTTACAACAACAACAAAATAAGGTGGTTTTTTTTAAAGGGCACAGTGTGTCTAATTCACAAATGTTTTTTTGGGAGATTGTTCCATAGAAATGGACCTACAGCCTGGAAAGGCCGATCTCCGAATGACGTTGTACGGGTCTTTACAGGTTGAATCGTGTAAGCATCGCATGACCTGCAACTCTTAGAGAGTTGGTAGGCCTGTACAAGTTCAGGTAGGTAGTCTGGTGCTTGATCCTTAAGAGTCTTGACATGTGGAGACTGTCAAAGTCTGAGACACAAGACATTATGTGATTGATATGATTAGCCATGACATATGCTTTGACCTTTACTAAAGTCGTAATAAATAGTCCAGAAATAAACACAAGTATTATTATGTTCAGAGGCTAGGAATTAAGAAGGTATTAAAATCTACTCGTGACAAATTACGATGTGGTACAAACGCAATATCACGGAGATCTTACAACATAAATGAATGTCACACTGATCTCTACTATTCTTCTTTTTCTTTAATGAAGTGGAACTGAAATTTACATGATTCAATACATGCAGTAGCGTAAAAAGGCCATGCCAATAGTTTATCTGATAGTTCTATATTGAGTTGGGTGTGGATATGTATGTTATGTCGATTTAACCTCCGCATTCACGGCGATGGTTTCGGAGAGTTACCCAACAGTATCCTATCACCATCTACTGTAGACAACTGTATTAACTAGTCTATCTCGTGTTACATCGTTTATTCAAGCGTATGTACGCCATATAGATTACCATCTTGGATTGCATGTGTAGAATCGCTTTGCATATTACGCAGCGTACACCAACATTACCGAACCTGAAAATATGTGTTCGAGTCCCATGTAGTCTCGAGGTTACGAATTTGTGTTGTTGTTTTTTAGTACGATTTCATTGTCCTCAGATTTAGCATTATAATTTGAAAATGTGTGCAAAATGTTAGTTTAGTAGACATTGGATTTCATTGTCCCCAGATTTTGCATTGGGAGTTGAATACGTATGCAAAATGTGAGTTTAAAGGAAATCGTACTCAAAAACATTTCGTAACCTCAGAACCCGATCTATGGATTACTAGTATATGTTTGAATTCCAACAGGAAGCCAAATTGAAACAAATGTGAACCTTTAACTGCGATAGGCTGCATCTATAGACTGCTGCACTATGGACGTAATACATGGACGCTCAATGATATTATATACTAATGGTAACATTTGAAGCAACACCGAATATGCCATCACTTTTACATTATTTACAGTCACTTTAAAGAATACTGTTTTGAGGATATTTTCATAAAGCATATTACTTTTAACAATTTGCGGATGGCATTCTTGAAAATAAAATGGTGTTATCAATGTGTCAATGACGTCAAGAACTGTTTTTGAGCTGAGGTGGTTATACCCATTATTCAGTGCAAGGCATGCAATTAATGGCTAAATTGTTGAACTGTTGACATAATGAAACACTTTGATTGTCAGCTTCATAACATCGCTTGCTTTCACTATTTGCTAAACAAACAATCTAGTATTAGCAGTCGATGTTTTCTTAGTTATTTTGTCGTCCGGTTATCTGAATATAGATTGTACCTAATTTGTCTAATCGTTGTCATTTTATATATCTGAGTCATTTTATATAGAAGATAATTAGTTCCAGGTAAAAAGCGTCCGAATAACGAGGGAACCGGATATCTGAAGTCCGGGTAAACGGGGGTCGACTGTAAACGTTTCCAAACAAGATACCTTAACGTGTTCTTTACTTTTTCTAAGATTTTTCGCAAACATTTTCTGCATTATGGTTTTGCTTGGAGTACACTTTACTTTTCAAAAAAACAAAACATGCTTACTTTTCACTTAAATCAAATGTATCTGTCTTAACAATGGCAAGTAACCCTCAAATATCACAGTTCTAAATGTAATACATTCAAAATGACCATATTCCAACTAATACTACATTTTAAGTTATACATCTGCAAAAAAATACCGGTGTTGCTTTAAATTTTACATTCAGTATATTCATATATTTTGCGAAGCATATTCATGGCCTTCTTGTACCAATAGACGTAAATGGTGTGCAACATGCCAACAAAAGACTGCTGATACATAATATACTGTGTAGTAAATGTGGTCGCAAAGTGACCATTCAAAGTTACAACCGCAAGCTTACATTTTCCCAGAGTCAATACAAGAAATACATATTGCCACCAAGTTGTTTTATGAGACTGTTGTTCATCGTCGAGCAAGTGCATATATTACCTCCTATACTTGAACGCTTCTTAGCGCTATTATCACTAACATTAACCCTCTTGCCACACGAGGTGTTTGACTTATTGAGTGGTGTATAAGGCTACGCATATCGCGGTCCAATCGCACTGGATTGAATTACTACTGCACCTCGAAACTCATTTTTATTTGAATGAAGTTAAGTTAATTAGCCTGTGTGATTTGTTATGCGGTCAAACATAGTCGAGTCGTATAGATTAATTGGGGTCGTGCAGTATAGAACACAATATTGATGAAAACATACTGCGTTCTTGTTTTAAATAAGGCATAGGCACGTATAAAGCCATAGCATTATGACCTTGCTTGCTTAATGAGAAATATACATGTACATATACGTGTACGAGTACTTTGCAATCGAGCATGCCAATATTGAGAAAAATGCACGTCTCGTCTCTATTTGCATATGTCACATATTGAAGTAACTTATACACGTAAATTACTCACTGTTGACAGAACGATGTCAACTTTATAGATTGCTGGCATTGTGTGTGCATCAAAAATTGAACGTATATTTACTTATTTTTTTAATTACCCGGTATGTTATACAGAATACCGTATCGAAGTATGTCGCTTATAGAAGCAAGTAGAAAATATTAATAAATGTATAGTATTTGACCTGGCACCTATTCAAAAGTAATTCAGCATGTATTATAATTACATTTCTAATGTCGCACAAATGAAAGTATTATTATACTTCTAAGGGAAGTCATTTAGAAACTAGAATAAAACATTTACATGTATTATCATATTTCCGGCTAGTACAAACATAGATATTAATTAATTACCTTTTTGTTCGTGTCTTTGTGAAATACAGCATAGTGTCCTGTCGGGTTGGGCCGAGTATGGGACATCTGTGGGGGAGGGGTGGATCCGCTGATACCCTCGCACGTGCATTTCTCAGGTGGAAATCTACCCTAGGTGAGGACGCAAAATAAAGTCCAGTGTCCAAATTACCCTCTCGACTCATGTCCCCCCTCACCGTGCCCCGTCTCCCGGACCCTCCCATTGCTCTGGGTTGGGGTGGCATTAATGCCAAGAGGGACATCAGAGGAAGCTGAAGAAGAAGAAAGATCAAAACCTTTTTTTTTTAAAAGGTGTACGCCGTCTGCAGGTGTACCTTTAAACGTTGTTCTCTGGTGTATTTCGAGTGACTGTGTGTGCCTCTCTCGTGGTATACACTTCAAATACAGCTCAAGAAATCCAAGTAGATATTATAAGTCCGAGAGTCCATAATCAATCAAGCCAAGAACAACAGGTTTCAGGCAAGGAGCTCCACAAATACAAGCTGAGCAAAATGTTTGAAGGGTCAAGTATACACCGCGTGTCATCAACACGAGATATGATACGTCATGGCAGTTACATTAACTGTATACTTATTTCACGGCGTATTGACAGTACAGTTTAGCAACACGGAATTCATAAATACCGTTCTGGGCAAAATACTTTCGATTGTAGTTTGAACGAGTAGCCTACATTCCTCGAACTCCTCCAAGGCTTATGGTAATCCGTTTCGCTTCAGAGTTGGATTTAGAGAACGTTGCTTCAATTCTTCCTCGTTGAGTCCAGCGTTAAATTGTTTATTCGTTCACATCACTGTTCAGTTAATTTAAGCGAACCTGAAACTGTGCTCTTTGACAAGTCGTTAGTGGACGGGAAATTTCCAGGGCAACCCAGATGAGAACGTGTCTGTAGTGACATGCGCAATGCAAATACTGGGTACTAATAATATAACCCAGTAATTTTAGTCCTTCGTTTGATTCTCTATTGAGTCATACTTCAGAGTGTATCACCTTTCATTCAAAAGATTTTAGCAGCAGGAATATATACCTCCCCTACTTGAATAGATACTGTTGTGGCTACACTTGACATATTAATGTCAGTCTTCTTTCTTCGAGCACGGTGCGAGTTGTTTTTTTTCTCTCAGGAAAGCCTCAATCCGCCTATGTAAAAAGCCATGACGTTATGCCTAATGTTCGTCTTAAATATCAAACACATCTAAATTGGAGAAATTGTTTGCCAGTGTTGTCCTGCCGCTCGGGTTATAGAGACGAGCTCACAAGTGTTAATGGTTCATTACAGTAATCCGGTCTCAATGAAGTACGGAGCCTTTCCAATGAGGTTTTATAATACCTCTCTCAATGAAAGAAGAAGGCGAGCGGTATTCTGGTGTATACGTACGGCAGGCAAACCTATCAGCTCCGATGTATGTTCCATTCTCTTGACAATACCACTGTCGCTATAAACACTTGTGTAGAATTCATTAGGTGTGTATAATTCATAAGAGGTGTGTATACGAATGTATTCTTTACCTATCTTCTTCGTCAACCGGTGTCTAATGACCCAAGCGAACCGTACAGATTGTAACCGCGTCGTCTACATTACTTGAAGGTATATGAAGGGGGGAGAACGCGGATCGTGCAGACCTAATGAGGCGATTTATTGGCAGGTGAATACTATGCTAAACACCGCTTGCATGGGTGGTGTAACTTGTTAATAAGCTATTAACATAATATAGTAGGGAAATCTACTATCTAGTGAATCTAACATGAGAGTTCATTGGGAATTCTTGAAAAGTGGTATTTTGTTCAGAATTGAAAGTTGTGTATTGTTCGACCAAGGTTGCAGGGCAATGGATACCAGTATTGCAACAGGTCATCACGGTGTATACCTGGTAAGAATATTCCATCGAATGACTCTTCTGGAAGTCTACAATTTATCGCAGCCAGGTCAGATTATTGACGCATACTACACGTACATATTAGCAATTACAGTTGTTTTTCATGTCAATAAATTAAGTTTGAATTTCAATTAATTAATCATCAACATTCATCATTAAAAAATAATGCAATTCAATCACTCTTTTGAATCTGGTTAATAACAAACGGTTCCATTGGCGTAACTGACTAAGCTTGACTAACAGGCTAACGTGTAATTAGTTTCCCTGTTTGGCTAGCACAGAAATCAACATTATAATCAACATAATACTGTTACATTTAAACGATAATGAATAGTACCATTCGCCATTCCATGGAGTCGTGCCAAAGATTGCTTCCTAATCGCTAGACGTAATGAGAACAGCATCCAAAACATCACGAAGACACGAAGTCAGATGGTCAAGCATCGATGTCCATATGCACCCCGTTGACCGATGGCTGGACCTACCAAACCCGTATATTGCAAGAGTTTATATTATTGGGGGGAAACGATTTAATCGATGAGGATAGAAACGGTCTTTTATTATCTATACTGCTCTAAGTAGCGGAACATTAGTAGACTGAATTCCCTGGGCATTAAATACGCTTGAAGGTCGATCAAGATCAATGCTTATTGTATTCACAGCATCAGCGACAATGTGTATCGTTCTAACTGGATATTATCATCTTGTCTCTATATGCCACGTGATCTAACTCCACTGTACAAATTAGACGGAGTCAAGCTACAATAGCTCGGAGTTTTACCCTTCCCTGTGGGAGATGGTATTTTACATAATAAACGTTATATCTTTTGTGATTTCTCAGAGCAAGTGCCTAGGCTATGCACTATGTATAAAATACAAACATGTATAGTATAAATTTGTGTTATTGATTTCAATGTTAGAAACTTTTGTATATGTAGATGTAGTGTTTAATATATAATCGATCATTGTTACATAATACTGATTTAAAGCGTCTTACAACCCTAGTTTGGCCGGATGCAGATTGAGTAATATTTTTTTTTAGTATTATTACCATTTGAAAATGCATGTAGGCTAAGCATGTACATTATTGTAGCATACATTATGTAATGGACACTATTAGGCGTACGTTTTTACTGAGTGGGATTCATAGATAGATGGATTATCCTTGTCATACGTGTGTTTCATATACATGTACAGTCTGTATTTAAGTTGGATTAGAAATAGTTATACAAAATTGTGACTATTACACATCCTTTAATAGGTCATTAAGGCAATATAGTGTCATAGTGTGCATATTGAGTTGCCTCCCCGGATAATATGAAGTGCCCCAGGTGGCGCTCTATTTGTTGTTGTCAGAAACGGAAGTTATAGACCCACGTGCGGGAAGTTTCTAGAAAATTCTAGGAGGAAAGACCGGTAGATTGTACATTTGACAGTTAATTAGCCGCGATGGCCCATGTCCAGTGCTACAACAAGGGGTGTGGGCAAAAATTTGATCCAGAAAATAATCAAGATGGTAAGATTTTGACTAGACGGTGATGTTAAGTGTGAGCATAAATGTCAGTTTATCGTGTCTTCTAATTTCGTGATAAATTGGTTGTTCCGTTAATAATAATGACTACAGAGTACTTGTGATTAAGGGTTGTGCCACAAGTTGTAACGGGTATCGCTACCGTAGAAATTTGTAAATATCTAACGGGGGCGTGCAACGAAATTTAATTTCTCTCTTAATCGCCAATCATGTAAACGGTTTGTTTACAAATACGTAGTTCACACAATGTATCCAATATTCGTGGCAAACTCCTGTAAATATATCAACCTAAGTAATTATTCGGACCATTACATTTATTAATTTTGATACACATTTTCAACACTACAGAATGTATTTTCGTTATTATTTTGACACTTGGGAATCACCAGTTGTGAAATAATAATTTGATGATGCAATATACAGCTGACATATTCGATTTGACAGATAATTGTTCATTCCACCCTGGTGTGCCTGTCTTCCATGATGCCTTGAAGGGATGGTCGTGTTGTGAGAAGAGGAGCACAGATTTCACACAATTCCTCAGCTTTCCTGTAAGTATAGTCCTGTCAAAGAGTTGTTTTTTTTAAGTATCTGACATTCTTTCTATGGATAACTTTAGTTGGAGTGGATGGTAGTGCAATGGTAGAATGATAGAATGCACTGTTTGTACTGTGGCAATGCAATTTTCATCCTTGGTCTGTCAGTATCAGCCGGTGCTCACATGTTTATTGCCGGGTAGTGATAATGCTTCGCTATACTCACTTCTCCTCCTATGAAGACTTTGGGAGCAAAGTGCGCTGCCAACTCCGGCAGCAGATAGCCCAACATAAAATCTCAAAATTCTCCTTCAAAAGCACATGTCATAAATCGAAATGGACCTCCGCAGATAGATAAAACATCGCTTTGTTTGAATCCGCCGTCTTTTTTTTTTTTTTACGTACCTTATCGGAATAATTCACCAGCACCTTTCAAACTCGTTTTGTCCATTGTATCTGATGCCAGTGTTGGCGCATGCATACTCAAAGACGAGGGTTGGTGTGAAAAGTCGAAGTTTAATACGAAATAGTTTAAACATTGTCACCATGATTACGGCCGGAAATGTTTATTACAGGTTAATCTGTTTCGTTTTAAACTTCGACTTTTCACATCAACCTACATTAATGAATACACATGCGCCAACACTGGTGTAAGATACGATGGATAAAACGACAAGCCGTGATATAAGTGAAAGAATCCTGGAATCAGTTTTTAAAAATAAAATAAAATAAAACAGAGAAGGTAGTTGGCATTATTTATTGTTTTAAATTTAAACAAACAAAAAACTACATCATGATAGTGTAATTTTATCAATGTATTCCTTATGTTTTCAGGGCTGCACAAAGGGAGTTCATAGCAATGTGAAGCCAGTGGAGCCTGAAAAGCCCAAGGTAGAGACTGATAGGAGTGAAGTGGTAAGTGGTTACAGTTACAAATTTCAGGAATTAGTTTCAATACTATAATTGTTTTTTTGTGGATTTTTTTAATACAGAAAACCACCTGGGCTGCGTTCAATAACATCAAGTGAGTTAGTTGTTGATTTAAGTTGATTTAAATTTCAATAATTCCTATATTTCAGGTTGTGGAAGCTCCAAGGTTACCAAAGCCAAAGCCGCAGAACCCAGAAGACAGACCTTCGGTCAATGAGCCGCTAGTGAAATTGAAGGTCAAGGTTGGAGCCTCACTCCAGTCTGAGCTGCAGAAACTGTCATTGAAGTCTGAGGAGACTCAGGAGAAAGATGCTGGAGGAGGTATGTGTGTCTCAACTCTCTGTTTAATAGTTAATGCAGGGGTACCGCAATGATAGAACGTTGGAACGGAGTCTAAGGCCATGGGAGCTCAGCATCAACATTCAGCATTACAGATGTTGCAGGTTTCTTCCTGCCATCAAGTAATGCGCTGTGAGATAAGTGAAAGAATCTTGAAAGTGGCACTAAACCACAATTTAAGAAGAATAAAATAAAATAATTCATGGATGGTCCCGTGTTTCTGGTAATGACAGATTGGTCTGTCATGTACAGCACACTATAGTTCTTCAGTTTGTTGTGTGATTCTTATGATGACCTGTGTATGGCACTACCGGTATGTTTGTCACAGATGGTTACCCAACAAACATCTCGCAACACTCCAGTACAAAGTGGATGTATTATCACTTATTTTCGTGGTAATTATTCTGTTATTGAATACAGTTGGCATGACCATGGCTAGGTATTTGTGCGAGCCATTATTTATCATTCAAATCTCTGGAATACAGGAACATATATGTTTCTGCAAAGCTATGAAAAAAACAAATAGAAATAATTGTTTGTTCTGTACCTGCTGAATCAAATCACATGTTGTTTGAGCATCTGCAATTGACCCCAGCAAGAAGGTTAACTTTATGACAGTTTTTGTTATCATTGGCAATATGCTTACTATTGTTATTGTTAAAAATAAGCTGATTATTGTACTCTTTCTTTCCTCAGATTCAGCCGATGAGACTGTACAGATTGGAACCAGTTGTAAGAACAACGCCTGCAAATGTGTATGTAGCCAGTTCCCTAATACACGTCATTATAAGGTTTCTAACTCGTATTTTGCTATTAGTTTGTTATTGCTATTTCATGACGACAGTAATATAAACTTAAGATTGTGAATTAGTATTTCGGATGGATTTTAATTTTGACCTGGGGAGTATTCCATTCATTTTGCACTACGTTTCTTGCTACAGCACGTTGGTGTCAGTTCAGTAGATGTATAACAGTTACCTGTCTTGATATTTCAGTCCTACGAGAATGAAGCCAGTAACAGTGAAACCTGTCTTTACCACCCTGGGGTCCCAGTATTTCATGAGGGGTGAGTTGGACTCTTTATGTAAAGCAGGGTTCCTTGCACTCAATGCTATTTTATCATTTTGTCTTATTTAAAAAAAAAAATTGTTTCATTATTTATTTATTGTATGTAATTTTTTAAAATTATATATATATATATATTTTTTTTCCCCCAGTAATTTGCAAGGATTGCTCTTTAGTAATAGACTGTATATTTTCACATCAACTATGCATTTAATTTGTAACAATTCTATTTGTAGGTTGAAATACTGGTCATGCTGTCGGAAGAAAACTTTAGATTTTGACAACTTCCTAAATATCGTAGGCTGCGAGTCTGGCAATCACAAATGGATAAAACCAAAGGTTAGAACTTGAATATTATGGCAGGATTTCTGTATTCAAAATTCAAGTTTGTGTCAAATCAAATTGGTTGGTTGGTTGATTTGGGGTTTAAATCCACTTTCAAGACTTTTTCAATCACATCATGGCTTGCATGCATATGTACTGCTTGTACTAGTCTGGATTCCCACCAGTTTTTATAGTGCGAGCTCACTGGCAATATCACATGCCTCAGATAGAACATGGATACCCCACTCAGACACAGTATACTGATTCCAAGCCAACCAGTCCTTGCTTTACCCCTTGAATACTGAGTGCCAAGCAGGGGAACAACAAGTACCATCTTTTAACGTCTTTTAACGTGACCGGGGATCGAACCCGCGACCTTGAACACTCTGGGCCGACGCTCTAACCATTACGCCACGGAGCCGGCCTGTCAAATCAAGTAACCATTACAATAAATGAAGCCCTCATAAAATATTTAGACGGAAGTCCTTCCAACCAATCTAATAATAGTTGTCGTACATACAGACTGGGATTATTTACCATAGTTGACACTGCTGAGATAAACCAGAGATGCCTAAAAAAGGATTAATATTATAACAGGTCAATTAATTTGGAGATTTATCTCCAGACGCTTTTAATCATAAAGATGCTTAAAATTGCATTATATGTTTGTATTTCAATTTTATTGTATTTCCTTGTAAGTTGTGTTTCCAATTTTTTCTTTTTTTCTTTCTCTCCGAGCAGCCAGTAGATGGTGAGGTCAAGTCCTGTAGGTTTGACTGGCATCAGACCGGAACCAATGTCTGTCTATCCATCTTCGCCAAAGTCTCCATGCCAGAACTCACAATCATTGAAGCAAACAAAGTTTTTCTGAGAGTCTGCATCGTCTTTGACAAGGGGCAGAGTAAATTTGAACAAGAATTCATACTCAGAAATGTAAGTATTATGTGTAGGACTCGAAGTTACCTTTTAACAAGAACTTGTTTATGTATGAAAATAATAATATTCAATTGTGTTGGTTCCTTAAAATATTCAGTTCATTGTTACATAAAAATGTAGTAATCTAATTACATCTAATTGAATAGTTGGAGGACTTGGCCCCGAGATTACTAAACTTTTTTCAGTATGATTTCATGCTTGTCAAAGTTTTGTTCCTAAATCTCCATATGAAATTTGAACTTAAATATGAAATTGTGCCCAATATGTTGTTCACAGGAGGGCTTTAAACCCGTCTTAAAACCGTCTTAATGCCTTAAAACAGATAAACGGTTCACACAGATGTCACTTTACACCGGTGTCAAACCAGTTTAACAAAGCTTGTTTCTAAAGCGACCTGAAACCGGCTTAACAAAAATTATGACGTTACGAATGACGGGGCACTTTTACGTCATTGGAAATATATGCAATGTGAACTAGCAACTTATGATCCACATTAACGAAGCCTGTTTCCATAGACCGTCCCACAGAGACCTGTTTCAAACCAGCGTCAGTGTGAACACAGCATAAGTTTTGTCATTTCCTGTCCGATATGTACATTTGGTGCAGAATAAGTGTTATTTTAAGGATGTTGTTTGTACATGAACATGACATTATATTGTAATGCCGTAATAATTTTTTGAATCTGCAGAAGAGCTGAAATGTAAATATTTGTTCACCTTGACCTCTACTTTTAGGTGATCGATCCCGAGAAAAGCGAAGTCAAGATGCTGGGCACAAAGGTCGAGATTATTCTACGGAAGGCTGAGGCTTTCCATTGGCCATCACTGGAAATGCCCGAAGACAAGAAAGCGTTATCTGCTAATGGTGCCAAATGATGACAGCTCCGATTATCTAACTACTACTGCCATCAAATGTGTACGAAATATCCGCGAAGTTACTTACAGCGCAAATCCACCACCAGTTTCTATGAAACTTTTATTAGATGGATCTTAAAGGCATACAATCACAGATTAAGTGGCCGTTTTTAAATGAATTGGAGTTATAAATGCAAAGTATATTCACATTGAAATTATGCTGATATACGCAGATTGCCGGAGTACAAAGATGCCAGTAGTGCCAGAGTGCACTGTATAGCGAAGGTAACATTTTGAATTTCTCTGCGAAATCTTCACTCATGATGCCGAAAATGGGTTATTGCACTTCCGAATGAACTTCCATTTTTTGTTTACTGGAGAAGTTGAAAATACTTGATGAAAATGATTGTATTAAAAATTGAGATAAAAATTAAGATGAAAATATTGAAAAGCAGTGTGACATGCAGAACATTTAGCCTTGCCTACTTGTGTAGACAAGTCATACTTTCAGGTAAAAATACGTTTGGCCATGAAATATGTTGACAAACCATGATTGTATGCCTTTAATTAAGGATGGGATTCATAGACAAGAATTGTGGTTATACAGGTAGTAACTTGTCATTCTCCTTGCTGGACAAAGTAAAAGAGCACTGTTGTAATAATGAACACCCCAGTTGTATTTATGATCGAGCAGGGAGACATAGTTTATCAGTGTCTTATCTTTGAGCTTGTCAGTAGCCATGACAGTCCGTTTGAGATATTTCAAGCTTTTGATTATTTATTTCACCAGTATGTATGGAAGTAAATGATACCTTTGTGTACTTGTCACAAGTATTAGATAGTGCTTTCCTGAAAGCTGATTAACATTAGGAAATGTATTGTAATATGAAAGCATTTAAAGGGTTAGTAGCAATTTGTCTTGTAGTGGATATTTGGTATTTAATCGATGTCTAACACAAGCCACATAATATTAATTCATTTGTTGTTGTGTGCTTCCATCAATTTACTAGTATTTATCTTCAGTTTACCCAAAATGAAAGCTATTCAATATGTCTTCATTGCTGAAATAACCAATTCTTCCTTTTAATGCAGTTATGTGCCCCATTTATTTCAACTGTGCAAAGTGTTCGGACAGACAATTTTGTCAATGGAACATCTTGTACACTGCAGGGTCTATACTCTCTGGCAAGGTGGTGCTAACCTCACAGGAAAAGTACAGCGACGTCCCAACTCTTTGCCGCCATCTTGCTTGTGCGAGATGTGTGTGAGTCATTCCTTTCACTCGGTACAGCATACTGAAGTGATGTCGCCCGTGTGTCTGAGAACACTTTGCACAGTTGAAAGGAACGGGGCCATAGGATGCACTGATCATTCTTGGTGTTTCAGCATCGGCTGTTATCACATGTTTACTGTAGCACTAATAACTACAGTTGTTGCAGGTTGAACAATATGAGTACAATACTATTGAAAGCCTCAACTCAAATTATGAAAGCTTCCAGGTCAATACATTATGTATTTGGCATACTCAATGCTTGGCTATGTGTCCCCATTAGCAACTATCATCAAATCTTTCTGTGCCAACTTGTATCAAAATCAGAGCTTATTGTATGGTTCAACTTCATTACATGTATCGTCATTCTTGCATTTGTAAATAAAACATTGTTTAAATAATGACTTGTGCAAGCTTGTTGCTGTAAGTTGGGAAAAACTGAAGAGTTGCTACTGTGCGTATTTATATTCCACAAAATCCATGTTCAAACGCTTGCCCATAATGTTTCATTATTACACCGATCAATGGATCAATGTACACTTGTTTGACCATCTCAACACCCTGGGGTGTATACAACCCAAGCTGTCATTTAAGGCACTAGAAGGTTAACATTCACAATTCCATCTCGTCCTACCAGGTACCTATTCTCGGCTGGGTGGAATGTAGCAGTGTGGATCTAAATCACTTTGCTACACGATCGCATGGCCTGAGTTAGGTACTCAATACCACTGCACTCAAGGCGGGTGGTAGCGCAGTGGTAGAACATTGGACTTCGGAGCCAAAGGTTCCAGGTTCAAATCCCGCCCCTGTACCCGGCATCAATGTTCGCGAAAGTTACCTTTCTGATGCGATATTGATAAGGTGCGCTGTCTGTAGAGTGGCAATAATGTTATTATCCTTGGTCTTGTCAGTACCAGGTGATGCTCACAGGTTTACTGCAACATTCAGTGCTACGGTTGTTGCAGGTTTCCTCCTGCCCTAAACTGACAAGCTGTGAGATAAGTGAAAGAACCTTGAAAGCAGCTCTAAACCCCAATTTAAACAAAATAAAAATAAATAAAAATAAACACTGCAACACAAAGCTTAAGGCATTAACCTATGACAATCATCAAATCTTTAGATCTAATACATGTATAATGTATGTTAGTGTTTTAGACATGTACTGTATTCATTGGAGAAGAATACATGTAAAGAGACCATTCTGATGTCAAAATGCCTAGGAATTTACATGTAAAAATAAGCTGATATCTTTCTCCAAGGGCTTTGAGTGAGATATTGCTGGTGAATGTTTGGTACATGTACTTGGACTTGGTGTATACATGTACAGTTACAATCTCTATACCTGGAAAGCATTGGCCAAAACCATCAAGCCATATTATATTACAAATTGTTTGAAGCACTCTTAAAATCGTACTTGTTGATCCATAACTTCCATAGATGTAATCCGCATTTTGAAGCCAATACAATCATAATGAGTATAAAGGCATGGAAAGTGTGATAGTTCTGCTCAAATGATCTGCATATAAGACCAAGAGAAACACTTATTTGTAACTCTTGGTTTCCCATTTAACAGCCATGCACATTATGGCTATTGTGTGTGTGTGTATGTATATATGTATATATATATATATATATATATATATATATATATATACAAAATATATTCCCATTATATGCAGTATCCAACTGTTGTAGTAGTAATAATGTTGCCACCACAGCGAAATAATTCACTTATAGCATTGATTTCTTACAACGAGAGAGAGAGAGGGGGGAGGGGGAGAGAGAGAGAGAGAGAGAGAGAGAGAGAGGGAGGAGAGAGAGAGAGAGAGAGCGAAGGTATAGACTGGAGAGACAAAACAGGAATATATAGAAAGTGGGAGAAATAGTGTTACAGTACAATGCATAGCAAATTCAGTAAATGTCCATTCCCTAGTTTACTCAAAGAAAGTACACCGTGCATTGTATTATATTCAAGATCCCTGTACTTCTGTTTGTAGTAGAATCTATATTATACATTCCACTCAACTCACTCCCTAGTTTTGAACATATAAATGAACAATATCCTAGTACTACTATTGACATATCACTGATATAAGTCCACACCATTGCCATAATGATGTTTATATGCCCGAATGCCTGTTTATTTAGTCGCTTCCGTAGATAATGTAATGGAGTGCGCATATGTTACATTCACTCTTCGAATACCATTTGATGTTTCTTACTTAGGAATTGTGTCCAGAAGATTGATAATAGTATACTAGTAGTTAGTAGTATTCTCCGAGATACAGTTGCACAATGTATACTTACTATTTTACTACAGAAGAAAATACAGAAAGACACATATCGGAAATGCTATCTTTAAATTTTAATGAATTACGCATTCACACATAATTTCATTGAATATCCAATATTCACATAAGGTGATTACTGTCTGTTGCATTGACAAGGGGGTAGATTATATTATTATGTATATATGTTACAGTCAATGTCTAAAATCAGGCAATGTGTCAAATGTATTAAATTTTCAGTGAATTTCCATTCATTCAAGCAATGTTTAGCAAGCCTGAAATGACCAAAATGACTGCCATTATTTGACTGGCGTGAGTTTGATGAGAAGAATTGAAGATAATGCGTACGTTTTTGTAGATATTCACACAGGATTGCATATATTTTTGATATGTATTAACACAGAATTGTGTGAATACCTATACAAATGTACACATTATCTTCATTTTTCCCCCAACAAACTCACGCCAGTCAATCTGTCAAGTAAGGGGAGTCATTTTATCATTTCAGACATTT
>JAUTBT010043010.1:0-16961 GCA_032361225.1 Lepetodrilus schrolli | reverse complement strand
TGAATTATTGTTTTACATCACAGCAGGAATCTTTCGTTGTTAGCTATTGAGTGAGTGAATTATTGTTTTACATCACAGCAGGAATCTTTCGTTGTTAGCTATTGAGTGAGTGAATTATTGTTTTACATCACAGCAGGAATCTTTCGTTGTTAGCTATTGAGTGAGTGAATTATTGTTTTACATCACAGCAGGAATCTTTCGTTGTTAGCTATTGAGTGAGTGAATTATTGTTTTACATCACAGCAGGAATCTTTCGTTGTTAGCTATTGAGTGAGTGAATTATTGTTTTACATCACAGCAGGAATCTTTCGTTGTTAGCTATTGAGTGAGTGAATTATTGTTTTACATCACAACAGGAATCTTTTGTTGTTAGCTATTGAGTGAGTGAATTATTGATTTACATCACAGCAGGAATCTTTCGTTGTTAGCTATTGAGATACTACACTACTTCATCTATCTTGTTGAAACAACAAACCTGGCTCTTCAAATGTTTCAACATATTCATCAATGCTCACTATTTGCTGCCTGCCTGAAGAGTCAGAAAAAACATGACGTCCATGTTAGTCAACTGATACCACATATTAACTAATGTTAGTACCAAGACTTCCTATACATATTGGCTTACTACGAACCAAACATTGAAGGCATGTCAAATAATAATAATAAATTGATTTATATAGCGCTTGATATCCGGTTAGTAGTTCACTGGTGCTTTACAGTCAAGGGTACGTTTGTTGGAAGAGGAAAGTCTTGAGATTAGATCGGAAGATAGATAGGCTACTTGTGCCATACAAGCCCAAACGATCACTCCGATCTGGACATCTACATCTGCTTTCCACCACCCTACAAACTCTCCCATTACGGAAAAATATCTTTCTACACCGTGGCTGCTGTTCTCTGGAATGATCTCCTAACACATAAAACTCTCAGAAACATTCACCAGATTCAAAGTCCAACTCAAAACCCATCTTTTTAATCAGTTTTATCATTAGACACTACCTTGTGGCGCTTTGAGCATGCAACTTGTGCATGGAGGCTAGTGCGTTAAAAATACACATTACTATTATTATTATTGTGGTAAATAGTTCCAGAGTTTTGGTGCAGCAACAGAGAAGGCTCGATCTCCAAGTCTGGTCGTAGTGTGAGCCACAATGAGCTGGTCTTTCTGCTCTGATCGAAGCGATCGTGTTGGTCGGTAAGGATGGAGGAGTTCTCTGAGATACATTGGCGAGTTGACATCATGTATGGCATTGCAAGTCAGTACAAGTACCTTATAGGAGATTCTCTGCTCGATGGGCAGCCAGTGCAGGTCTTTGCAAACTGGTGGCATGTGCTCTTGTGGCCTGGTTCTCCTGCTGATTCGTGCAGCAGTGTTTTGCACGAATTGTAGATGTCGAACAGCTCCAGTATGAAGTAGAGAATTTCAGTAGTCGAGTCTTGAAGAGACAAAGGCGTGGACAAGAAGCTTGGTAGTCTGGGCGTCAAGATATTAGCGGATCCTTCCTGTGTTGGACAGGTGCATCCTGGCAGAGCGAGCCATAGCCAGTACATTTGGTTTACTGCTCATGTTCTTCTCATGTTCTTCTCAAACATCACACCTAAGCTCTTTACTTGGCTGCAAGGTGGCAGATGGATGTCGCCGACAACTAGGATGGTCGGTGTCAACCTTTGACAGCTGCTGTTTGGTTCCAATGATCATGTATTCAGTCGTGTCGTCGTTCAACTTTAAGAAGTTGGAAGACATCCATTGACGAATATCGGCAATGCAGGACTCAATCTTTTCTTTGTATTGCTGAATAAGGGCTGGTTTGGTTCCGATGTAAAGATGATTGTCGTCCGCATATCCGTGGAAATCGAGGCCATGTTTGCCTATGTCGTTGCTGAGTGGTAGAACGTAAAGCAGAAAAAGGACAGGACCGAAGACAGAGCCCTGTGGAACACCACAAGTCAGATCATAAGTTGTTGATTTTCCCCCCATCAACTTGGACGCGCATTGTCCGCACTGCAAGGTAGTATCTGAACCAGGCCAGTGCTGTACCAGTTATCCCGACAGTGTGCTCAGAGGTATGACAGCAATATATGATGATCCACTGTATCGAATGCCGCTGAAAGATCGAGGAGAACAAGAAGGATGATGTCTTGCTGACCATGCTGGTCCACCTCTATACCAACAGATATCTCCACCTCTATACCAACAGATATCTCCACCTCAATACCAACATATATCTCAACAGATATCTCCACCTCTATACCAACAGATATCTCCACCTCTATACCAACAGATATCTCCACCTCTATACCAACAGATATCTCAACAGATATCTCCACCTCTATACCAACAGATATCTTCACCACTATACCAACAGACATTGACGCCGATATGTCTTCATTCCAACTAAGATAACGAGACACATATGGGGCCCGTTGCACAGAACAGTGTGTGTGTGTGTGTGTGTGTGTGTGTGTGTGGCATAGTATGTATGTGTAGTGTGTTTTTTTCTATTGGAATTTGACACTACGTTGTCTGAGAACCAGCTTATTCTAACTCCCACTACAACGGCTTTGAGAAAATGACGAATGAAGTTGGTACACATACTTATTTATAAAAGGTGGTGGTTTACAGGTGTAAAATTTTAGACATACATAAATTAAAACATACATAACTTATACAAACAAAATATATCAATTAAATCCTGTTTGTTTTCGTTAAAATGCACATGTCTGGTTTTTTCTTCTAAAACTGAAGTACTAAAATTTTAGTTCCATAGTGTTCTATGTCCATAAGTTGTCTGACCTTAAGTTGTATCATGTCAGATTGTATTATCCTATATTCAAAATTGTGGAGTTAGAACAACTCTATGCACCAAAAATACCGTTATTTTGCTATTTTGAGGCTCAAACTTTGCGAGGTTTTAGAACAAGGGCCTAATTTTACCCATATAACATTAACTCCATTTTGTGTGTGTTTAATTGGGCAGAACACTCTCGTTCTCAGGAAACGACTAGCTACGTATAACATTCTTTTTCAGATCGAAAAAGTTAAAATCATTCACTTGGTCAAATTAACAAGAAGTTTCTAATTAGTATAATTCAACATTTATAGCAAAGACTTCATGCACTTGGTCAAGCAGATACATTTTATAGATTCGCAGAAATTGATTGTGTTCGTATTCGCGCTATAACCTTACAGATAGATTGGTAAAAAGTGAAATTACGACTCAGCCTAATTTAAAGTTATATCCATGGAAACAGTGGTAAGCCAGCATGCAAAAGAAGTGCATTTCACGATTGCATCCAATCAAGCAAAAACAAACTGATCGGAGCTATGAATTTATGAGAATGTTTCTCTTTTTAAAGCTATATGATGACATATAATACATGTGTGTGGAGGCTTGTATCGTTGATGTAGATTTATTACCAGTATTCGTTAACTCGTATGAACACTGACGTAGAACTAAGTTTGAGCCCTCAATGCACAACTCCGTATATGCATCACCAATGTAACAAAAAGAATTTGCATGTACAAAGAAAATGTATTTCAGTATAGGCTAAATTAACACTATAGAGCAGCAGGGGTCACCGGTGACCCCTTGTAATTTGAAGATTACGTAATTAACACTGATTAAGAAAAAATAATTACCACTGATTAAGAATAAAATAAAATGATACCACGAAAGCCACGGTGTTCCGTCCGTGACCCAAAGTGATGCATTCACATACTAGCAGCTGTCGAGTCATATATAAGCAGGCTTTAGAGTGTTAAAATGATCAGTGATTCTCATATGGTGGAATTGGTAGTTTTCTTCTGTATGCAATGTATTGTAAATATTCTTATACAACTATTTTCCTGTGGCAAGCTAATTAATTTAAATTAGATTAATTAACTGAGAGGGAAGTCGGGTTAAGGATTGATTATATGAAGGCATACTAGGTTTTAAGTTAAATTTTTTTTTAATAATTTAACCAACTTCCTGTCGGAGGAAACGTACGTGAGATGCCCAAAATATCAGCAGTGTTGGTTAATTCAAAATGAAGAAGATTAAACAGTGTGTAAGTAATTTCTAAACAATTTTTCGATAGATCCAGTTTGCGAGTTAAAGATTTCCATGATTTGCTAAAATTACTATTTTGTGAACGATACATTATAAGATTATAGTCTATTAATACAAGTCGTAAAAATAAATCTATAATGGCTTGACATAATTAGAACTTACGTACATGTACATTCCATATATAGAATTATATCTAGTAATAAAATCGCTAATAAAAAGTACATCTATAATGATTACAACATAGATCATATATTCCCAGTTCCATATGCATACGTGTATATAAGAACTTCCTTCAATTAATTCAACAATAACTACAATACTAACTGTCAAAATGTAGACGAAGAACACACTGATGGACACCAAAATAAGTGAGAAATGCCATACAAAAACATGTTTCCTTTTGTCTTAAGAAAATGGCCGACGACTGTCTCGACTTGGCATGCTCTCCGAGTGTACAGCTTGTTCTACGATATGTAGAAGTCAAGTTACACCGGAATAAACAATTAAATTATGGTTTTAATTGATACTACTAAAGATAAAGTTCGTGTGAAGTGTATCCGCGTCGTACGGTAAGCATTTATACTCGTAAATTCCCCCGTTCCTTCACTATAGGATTTGTAGTGTGGCTGAACACAAACGTCTACGAAATCTAAAATCATATGTCTAGGAGGCTGGATACACCTCTATTCAATGTCAAAGTCAATTTCCAACATAACTATGTAAAATATATTCCATTGGTTATGTATTCGAGTCGTACTTTGATCTTGATTGACGTCACATTACCGATGCATAAATAACATAGAGTTTTGCTGTGACGTCACGCTCGGACTGGTCACATGACATGTCTAATGTATAATTCGTGCGCATATAGAACATAGAACCAGTCTATGTTAAAGGGAAGCACTCCAAGCTACAATGTTTTCCAATGCCATTAATAAAATGCTTAAGAAACCTTATCTCACCGTTATTGCTATACTTCGTATTTCACAACAGCATCAGTGGATGGAATAGCTTGAGATTCCTCTAGCCTTCCCTGCTGACCATAAGAGACTGTTTATATGTGTATAATCAGGTGAAGAGCCTTCATCTGACCATACCCATAAAACAAGTCTATTATGGTATACAACGTACATTTTGCCTGTCAGATCACTGTTTATATGGGTATAGTGAGGTGAAAAACCTTCACCTGACCATACCCATATGATAAGTCTTTAGCCTTCATCTGACTATACCCATATACAAAGTCTCTAAACTTCATCTGACCATACCCATATGAAAAGTCTCTAACCTTCAGCTGACTATACCCATATGGAAAGTCTCTAACCTTTAGCTGACTATGCCCATATACAAAGTCTCTTACCTTCAGCTGACTATACCCATATGAAAAGTCTCTAACCTTCAGCTGACTATACCCATGTAAAAAGGCTCTTATGGTCAGAAGGGAAGCTAGGCTAGAGGAATTTCGAGCTATGGAATGAAGTGAAATTCGTGATCTAATAGGCAAAATGTACGTCATACACAAGAATTTAACTCTACACATGTAGTTGTTTTAGGAATATTTTACTCAAATGTAACTAGTGTTTGGTGATTGTTCGTACGCCACTGATATACCCACCAATAACATTGATGAGTTATATCATTGGAGTCGTATATGATTCGTTCATAAAAATTTTTTTTAATAGATACCTTTTAGAAAGCTACACGTGTTCAAATGTTTCATTCCCAGTTGAAGACGTCGAGGCAGTTGTTAAAAACGATTAGGCCTATGCTAACATTCGTCTACAAATCTCTACATGGCCTCGCTCCAGTCTTCCTACACGAACTCATTGCTCTTTACAGACCTGAGTGTACACTGAGATCTACTGACAAATTACAGCTAGTGGTGCCATCAACCCGCAGGGCCGCGTACGGTGATAGAACCTTCAGGAAAGCAAGCGCTGTCCTATGGAATGATCTACCATCTGATGCCCGAATTTCTGATGATGTCAATACTTTCAAATCCATGCTGAAAACCGTCCTCTTCAAAAGAGCATATGACTGACCGCTCTTGAGCAGGGACTATAATATCTGGTTTAGTAGCGCTATGTAAATGCATAATTTATTATTATTTATATATTTTCTGTAATTATGTAGGAAGTCTCAGACGTAGTCTATCTCACATCTTATTCCCAGCCAAATAGTCCTATTAAAATATCCACCATGACAGCATTTCAATGGAACCATCGAATATTATTAAAGATTTAACTTTCACCCTCCGAGACTGGATAGTATATATCACAGACGACAACCTTGATGATACCTACCATGATGTAGTTGCTAACAATTACATTTGCTAGATAACTGGGATACTAGGCAATGGATTAATCTACTAGAGTGTAATCATACATTTATTGGCTAGCGTAGGCCTACTCTCTCTGGCTACCTACCATACATTTAAGTAAAACGTATATATGCCCTATTGATCAGTCTATGTATCTACATGTGTGTATTCTGCTGAATTATATCTTTACAAAAGTGTTTTTTTTCTAAAATTCTGTGGTTGTGATTACTTCTTTAATAAACAAAAGAACAATTTATTATGTTAAAAAAGTTTTAAAATAAAGTTAGTTAGGGATATTATAATATAGAAAGAAATGCTTGGAGAAAAAGAAATGTATAAGGAACGGAGAATACCGATGGAATCCGAATTGCAAGTTCCAGCATATTCATGCGTAGACGAGTTATGTCCCTTCTGTTATCATCTTACGAATGAATTATGGTAATATAACATTATTTGAGCCATCATGGCCGGACCAACACTAAGAAGTCGTTTGCTACAAGTTTGTAACAAGCGATTACACGATTATTTTCCACCGCTTTGTCAATATGCACTGGGGAATGTCTGTAGTTTTAGTTCTAGGTATGGACTGAAGTATTTTTAGTACTTGTCAATTCCGCTATGAATTATTATCCCATGAATCTATTGTCTTTTATGTCATTGCTCGTTTCATTTCTGATTTTCTTTTCTACTGGGCCCTGGGGTCAAGTTATCATACAGCTGTTAAAGATATTACAGTTAATGTAAATATTATTTGTGCAATACGGTTAATAAATTATAATTCTTTTACCACCCACAGTGTTACAAGAGTACAATAATAATACAAACATATAAGTAATCAGTTCAATTCAATTCAAGATGGTTAGACAATTTAGTCATTTACGTGGCAAATGCCGACATCAAAATCTTTATAAAGTGGGATAAATTCTTTATTTATTTCAAGACAGATGTACTAAAAATCCTTTTAGATTTATATAGTTTAGGGAAACAAGGATATTTGTTGGTGATATATTTCGTGTCAAAGTAGTGACATTCAGCAGCTAAAGCAGGTTTGTAATTACTTGTTCTAATTTTTAAGATATGACATGAAATAGATTTTGGTGATAAAAGATAGCTTTCAAATGAAATAGGGGCTGGTGGTAGCGCAATAGTAGAAAGATGGACTTTGGAGCCAAAGGTTCTAGGAGCACAGCATCAATGTTTGCAAAAGTTAATTTCTAACGCAATATTGATATGGTGCTGACTGTAGAGTGGCAATGGAGATATCATCCTTGGCTTGTCAGTACCAGATTTACTTCAACATTCTTGCGCTACCTTTATGTAATAGTAATATTATTTTCCAGAAGCCCAACGTCTGAGTATGATGTGGTCGTTATCGGAGGTGGGATTGTTGGTATGGCCACAGCCAGAGAGCTTCGGATGAGGCATCCTCAACTGTCATTTGCTGTGCTGGAGAAAGAAAATATCTTGGGTAACTTACTGGTACATGTATTGTATTTGTAGCCAGGTGCCTACTGTTCTCGGCCACTGGCTTTACCCCTTTGGCTCAGTCAATAGAGTGTTGGACCTATATTCCAGCAACTCTGGTTCGAATCCCAGGATCGGCAGTGATTCTATTACAATGACACCCAACGTTGTTCCCGGTGAACTTCTCTCTGAATTGTTGGACTGAGAATTCCTAGCTCCCTGGTGGTTCAGATCGAAGTGACTGAATTAATATCTCGAGGATAAATCACCATGTGGAAGGGGAGAATGTAGGAAGCTGTGATATAAGATGCTCCTACTGGTCTCGGCCAACTGGGTTACCCCTTTGGCTCAGTCGGTAGAGCATTGGACTCAGAATCCAGTAACTTGAGTTTGAATCCCAGAATCAGCACTGTCCTCTGTTACATATTCAACATAGATCTACACTCTATATACTTTGATTATGTTGGGTTGAAAATTGCCATAGATATATATTTATTAGATGAAATAAGAATCAGGGGATGCATACATAAAATCTCACATACTAATTGAAGTTGACATATAATCCCCATATTACTTAATTTTCATACGGCAGTCATAAGGTAGATATCGGGAAAATCTAATTGTTTTGTTTTTAATAGTTGGCACAAGAAATTAGTATATAAGTTTAAAATATCTTCCTTCATCACACCACGATACCCTATCCATGAAGGTAAAATTTTATACATCCAATGAAAATGTATACCAGTTAGTGACCAGTTATTGCCTAAAATGTGGACATTTTTGGAGATTTGTTCATATATGAACATTGTATTTACTATCGTCCATGGGACCTTATGGTATATTCAAAGTTATCTGTGCAGCCTTGGTTATAACACGGAGAGAAGAAATTAAAGTGTAAATAGACTTTATTGCAACTACCAGTTATTGTTCCCATAAAACAGGACAGGGTTCATACACAGGTGGTGAAATAATTTTTAATTGGTATTTCTGAATATTTAAACAGTAACAAATGTGATGCACATATAAAAATGCATGGTTAGTTTTTCCTAAAAGTTTTGTAAACTGTAAATATTTAGTTAAGGAAAGGACTATTGCCAAATATTTTGAGTAAATAGTATTTTAGGCAGAGGGGAGACATCTGAAAGATGTAATAGGCAAAGAGGCACACTTTGCACGTGCTGGAAATTCTTCACATGCCCAAATGATTACACCACTGTGCTGTCTTTCTAACCTCGACCCTCTGCAGAAGATAATATTTACTCATAATATTTGCTGATAGCTATACGAACAAATTAAATGATTCAAGAAATCTGGATTTTATATTTTGGTTAGGTAGTACAAAATATGGAAATTATTGTTTTTCCGTTTTATATTCTATAATCTACCAAATAGAGGTATCAATGTATTTCATGCCATAATCTACAAAATAGGGTATCAATGCATTTCATGCTAAACTATATTAGCACTGATGAACTGTTCACACAGCTCGACACCAGAGTGGCAACAACAGTGGAGTGGTGCATGCTGGGATATACTATGTCCCGGGGTCGCTGAAGGCCAAGCTGTGTGTGGAGGGCCTGGAACTGGCGTATACGTACTGTGACCAACACCACGTGCCATACAAGAAGGTCGGCAAGGTAACCAGACGAGGACTACTCCGTTGAAGCTAGTCTACCTGCAGATGTCACAATGGATAAGATTGATCAATAGAATTGCAATTTTTTTTTAACCAACCAATCGGCAAAGCTGTGCAATACAGTTAGAAGACACGCACATGTAGGCATACTAGTCAGTCACCCAAACCAATATGTTTTGAATAGGACAAGAATAGTGTGAGAATAAGGTCAGTCATTGATACCATAATTAAACTAATAATTTGAACCCTCTAATTGTTCTAACACCTAATTAATCGCTGGAAAAGAAAAAAAAATCCGACCCTAAAAATACGAACATGATTTTTTTTTCAAATTGTAATTTTCTAATTATTCAAAGATTAGAAATTAAACAAAGAATGTTTAATTATTTTTGTCAAAATATGTTGGTAATTCAGCTGATTGTGGCGGTAACGCCGGACGAGATTCCACGGCTGGACATGTTGTACCAGAGAGGTATTGAGAACAGCGTCAAGGACTTGAGGATGCTGGGTCCAGCCGAGATCAAGGACGTAGAACCCAACTGTGTGGTACGTACACGCAACATGTTGTTTTGTATTTGTTATTCTTGGATTATTTGAAGATGCTTGTTGGAATTTATTGGGAGATTTTTCATGTTTGTTATTCTGTGTTCCGTTCCACAGAACAATCGTAGTTCTCGGGAGATTTGCAGCTTTTATGTATAGCTAGCTTGTTACAACTGGTTGTGCTAAGATTGTTATGTGGAATAGGACAGTTTCAAAATGATTTAGACCAGGTCAAAGATTATGAAACATTTAAAATATTTTTTTCATGCTCAAGCTCAAATTTTACATGGGGGTTTGTGAGCAAACCGTGAGTTGAGCATGAGTTTGTACTCAAAATGGTTCTGTAATCTGTATTTTCCCTGTCAGCTAAAGAAGCAAAAGGTTACTCATTAGAGTTTTCTTTTGAATTAGTCCACAAATACAAATGTTTAAAACAGTTCATTGATTAAATAAACAAATATTTTCTTTCTAAAACATACTTCAGAATTAATTTGCAACTTTCGTCAAGGACTTTCTCAGGCGATAGAATAATATATAGTAATGATTGGATAAATTACAAAAAGATGTGTATTTTTCAGGGACTAAAAGCCATCCATTCACCTCACACTGGTATTATTGACTGGGCTGTAGTAACCAGGGATTATGGGAAGACATTCGAAAAGCTTGGTGGCCATGTTTACACAAATTATGAAGTGACAAACTTTGTTGTAACCAAGGAGAGCGCAGAAGGCAGCACAAAAGGTTTGCAGTTTCCTGTCACAATATCAGGGAAAAGTCCACAGGTAGGTGAACTTGTAGACTGATTATTATAGTTTAATAGACAATGTATATTTAACTCTCTCCATGCTGAAGGCAACTGGAGCTGCCCTAAAGAATAGTGATTGTGCTTAATCCAGCTGGGAGAGGGTTAAATAATAATAATAATAATAATACTCTTTTTCATCGGTGTTTAGAGCCGCTTTCAATATTCTTTCATTTATATCACGACTTGTTAAAATTATATTAAATTTTAATATTTAAAAAGAATTGTGGTTAAGACCGGTTTCTCTCATATCATGGCTTGTCAATTTACGGCCGGAGGAAACCTACAACACCTGTAGCTGTGAGTATTGGAGTAAACATGCAAGCACCGGCTGGTACTAATGAACCCAAGGATGATATCTGTACAGACAGTGTGCCCTATCATGGTCACATTGGAATGGCAACTTCTGCAAACATTAATGGTGGGTTGGCTTTGAACTGTGGACTCTGAAGTCGGACAATCTACCACTGTTCTACAACCTGCCCCAATATTAGTAATAATAAATAAAAATTCAGTCACATAATGACATACCATAATTACCTTAATAATTCAAACCATCTAATAGTTCGAATACCTAAATTAATTGGCCAATTTTTTTTCTTCTGACCCTAATAATCATAATACAAACATGATTTTTTTTAAATCGCAATTTTCTAATTATGTGAACATAATTATTTATTTACCATTTCATTTACAACCATATTTTGTACTTTAATTTGGTTGTCCCTAATTATACGAACGCCGATCATTTTCAATTTTAATATTTTTCTAAAAAAAAACCATCTAAATATTTTATTATTTTCTCATGTTCGAATTATTAGGGTAATTACGGTATGTATGTATTACAGACATGTTACAGACATGTTACAGGCTGTCACTTATCCGTGTGTTCAGAATCCAGAGTTACGCTGTAAGTACTTGGTGGCATGTGGCGGTCTCCAGTCGGACAAGTTGGCCGAAAAGTCCGGATGTAACCGGGAGCCGAGGATTGTTCCGTTCCGTGGAGAATACCTGCAGCTCATTCCGGAGAAGTGCAACCTGGTGAATGGTAACATATACCCAGTGAGTATCTGTACTTCATACCTTCTGTAGTACAGAATATGTGTGGTACTTTCCAAGCCGTTGATCCGTCACACCCCAGCGCATGTTTTATCCAACTTTCTGCAGTGGTATTGGGGAGAACGATGCCAGATGTAGTATGAATTATCAAACTATTTTACCTAACTTATGGCAATATGTTTTAAAACCCATAAAGCTTACTAGATATAAAGAGTGACACCAGTCCTTGAAAACATTCCAATCTGGCAAACTTCTAGCAAGGTTGACAAGATTTTATAAATAATTTTATTATTGATTTTATATTGAATTTTGAATGCTGGAAATATTTACTGAAACATGTTGACAGTGCTCCATTGTTATGTATTCCAAATCCAAACATTGTATACACAAGACATGGTGATTTTCTGCAGATCCGTGGAAATCTGCCGATTTATTTGTCATGGGGTTGATTGATTTGCCCTGGACCTGGCTTGGAGCCTGTAGCCTGGGCTTGTTTTATTGAAATCACAACTGTCTGTTGCCATGCCAGATACCCATGCTGCCTGAGTGGAGGCTATTACAGTGGTCGGTGCCTACATGACTTGTCTCCCTTTAGGTTCCTGACCCGAGGTTCCCATTCCTGGGGGTTCATTTTACCCCACGTATGGATGGAGGGGTGTGGCTCGGGCCCAATGCTGTGCTGGCTTTCAAGAGAGAAGGTTATGGATACTCCGACATCAACCTAGCAGAATTAGCAGACGCAATCAGTTTCAGGTAAGTAGTATGTTGGCGGATGGTTTCAGGTAAGTAGTATATTGGCAGATGGCTTCAGGTAAGTAGTATATTGGTAGATACAATAATTACAATAATTTAAGTCGCCGTGCTGGGAATGCTGTAAAATGCAGTGTCTGTGCCTAATCCAGCAGGGAGAGGGTTAAAGATTCACTCAATTTCAGGCAAGTAATATGTTGGTAGATAGTATTTCCATAAAACGCATTTACACTCAATACGTCTCCGTAGTATGAAATTTGCCTTCAATTTCAATATAAAAAAACATGGATGTAACTATAGGATTTAAAATATTGATAGCCTTGTATTTATCATTATTTCTAGTTCTATCTTCAGTCTGTGTTCCGTTTCAGGGGTCTGAGAAAGTTGGCATTGCGCCACTTGTCTTATGGGATTCAGGAGATGTACAAGGGAATCTTTTACAGTGTCCAGGTGAAGCAGCTACAGAGATTTGTCCCAACATTACGGTATACCGATGTCATAAGGTACTTGTACTAATAGACTTCTTAAATAAATAAATGTAATAACAAATGTAAATATTATGTAAATTATATGATGGCATCACTTTAGGCAAGTGGCTTTGAAATTGATGGAAATGTGAAAACTAACCTATCACCAGGAGTACACTTGGGTTGTATTTTGCCCAGGGAGTTGAGAGTGATCCATTGACCAGGGTAATAATAATGTAGTGATTTCAACATGCTTTGAATACGTTATTAATGCACTTATTACTAGTTTTCGTGCAGACTATTATTACATGGGAAAACTCGTAATTTAAGTCTGCGCGTAATACAAGTGTTTTACATTATTATGATTATTTGATATTTGCTATCTAAATTCGCAGAGGTTCGACAGGTGTGCGTGCCCAAGCAATAGACCGAGATGGGAACCTTGTAGAAGACTTTGTGTTTGACAAGGGAATTGGCGATCTCGCGAGTCGGATTCTTCACGTCCGAAACGCTCCATCTCCAGCTGCCACGTCTTCTCTAGCAATCGCTAAAATGGTCGCCGACCGATGTAAAGAAACATTCGAATTATGATAGAACTATGCTACATGTAAGCAATAATTAAAAACAATTGGTTATATAATTATTACACTATGCAATAATTAAAACATTAGGATTTTATGGATAAATCACACTATATGCAATAATTATAAGATTTGTTTGTTTGTTTATGATTATGACACTATGCAATAATTTATTAAAGTTTTATTTAATAATTTAATAAATTATTGCATAGTGTCTTCATAAACAAAACAAAATCTGTTGGTATTTAATCAAACTTGGGTGAATGCTAATTGTTATGAAAACACACATATTACACTTAAATTCTGTCATGAACATTGTTGTAGTAGGCTCCACTAATAATCTGTTTGCCTTTTAATAAATATATTTTGTAATTCTTGATCATATCTACAGACTGCTATTTATTTAAGGAAAATAATATATCCCTGAACATTGATATCTTGGAATTTCTGAACTGATTGTAGTGCAGAAAATAAGTGTGTGCTCCACCTACATTGTCTGTGCCATGAAATGATATATGCTCCACTTACATCTACTGTGCCAAACAAAATAGAATTCCAAGTTTGTATTAAAGTTGATAGGTTTCAGTCATAGCCCTTCTGTTGGGTGTTAAGGCTCGCTCACACGGGTCAGTCGGTTGTACGACGAATCTGGTGCGATTGGTCGTACGAGTAGAACTTGTTCTAGTCGTGCCATCTCGGTCGTTGCGAATGACATCATATGTACGCTCACACGGTGAGATTCGATGCATCGTTACAACCGATCGACCCATGCGAGTCCACCTTTATTGTCACTGGAACAATATTCTCCTACGACGTATTGTCCGCAAACTATTTTTTTAAGGCAAAGATGAACGTTAATTTGTTCTACTGTGGACATTACATTTTCTTTGTTCTACTGTGGACAATATTTTCTAATTAATTTGTTTACATTTTGCTGTTCATCTTGATCTTGATTTATCCTCCTAGATGAACTTTACATAACCATTTGCCTAATATTTATATAGTCTTTATTTGCATGTTTTTCATGCTCATTATTTAGTACGTGTACTTACATCATCTAATATTTAGATAAGTGTCCAATATTAAATTATTCCAATGGCCCCTAAAGCTATTTTACTGCAAAAAAGTGTTTATCTTTTACTTTATCCTAACTTAATTAAATAAGCAATGCCTATTGTTGTAATATTGTTTTATGTTTAAATTCCTACCTAGTCAAGATACAACTTGGTATAATGCTTGTTCCTAGTAAATGAATATTATGGTTTCCTGATCGTACAATAATTCATGTCCTATTAATACCGGTATATCACTTTGTGAATCAATATTTTGTAAATAAAATGTTGCACCATGTTTGATTGTTTTCTCAAATATCCTGATGCAGCTGTACATATTAAGTTTCTAATAATAATATCTTCTAAGTTTAGACTTAGACTTTAGACTTTGACACTATGTCAAACAACAAACAAAATAACAAAATCTGAAATTCTATTTATTTTTTCTTCAAAACAAATATGACAGCTTCCGTTTCTCCCAGTTTGACATAATGTTGCGAACTAACGAACAAAGGAATTTTGATAGAGGAATTCTTTTCCTCACTACCAGGCTCTGTTAATTTGTTTCCTTCAAGTTTGATCCGATGGGTCTGATTTCCTCCAACGACACGATCACTATTACAAGGGGACGGATGTTTATCGGTCTCACTGCTTGTCGCATGTTCAGATGGTTTCACATCAAGAGTTGTCTGTTCTTGTTCTGGTAGATCAGCTTTCTGCGAGTCTGCCAAGATTTGGTGCGAGTCTGCCAATGTTTGACTTGAACTTGATTCAGATGGTTTCACATCAAGAGTTGTCTGTTCTTGTTCTGGTAAATCAGCTTTCTGCGAGTCTGCCAAGATTTGCTGCGAGTCTGCCAATGTTTGACTTGAACTCGATTCTTCCAATTCAGAAGAATAAATGCAGTCGAGAAACATTTTCTTTAAGGAAGAACTTGTCATGACCACAGCCAAACCATCCGATTTCAGAACCCTGCAAAATATGCATCTTTGATTCAGATATAGCAGAGAAATTGCAGCGATCTATCTATTTACCAGTAGATGAAATTAACTGGTAGTTGCAGCACCTGCCTTGATTTCAACCAATGGAAGTAGAATTGACTTATCGCGAAGCCAATGTATGTCAAACTTTGTCCTGCATAAAGGATGCATACAGACGATCGTTTCGACAAAGAACATTCCTGTTAGCTTTTCTTCCATGCACATGATTTTACAAGTATTTAATCTTGTATACAAGTTGTTGCCCGCATTGTGATTATCAAAGATATGCTTGACGGACACATACTACATAGCTAATTTAAATATAATCAAGTCACACACAACTTTAAGTGTACCTGTATTCTGATTGACAAGTTCATTACGAACTGGGAGACTGACAGTTCGCTATAGGGTACAAATATTAATATTAATGTTCAACCAGGGCTAGTTCTAGGATTACAATCTAACAACTATTGGTACTAATATTACTTTTTTTTAGTTGTTTTTGAATTAGAGCTGATTTCGACATTCTTTCACTTTCATGGCTTTTCAGTTTAGGGCAGGAGGAAACTGGCAACATCCGCAGCGCTGCGAGAACTGGCTGGTACTGACAGTGTGAGTGAATTATTGTTTTACGTCACAGAGGGAATCTTTCACCCATACGCGATGATGGTACTGACAGAACAAGGATGATAACTGAATTGCCACGGTACAGAAAGCGCATCCTATCATGATTGCGTCAGAAAGGTAACTTTCGTGAACATTTATGTCGGACAGGATTTGAACCTGGGGACTATTAGTTTTAGGATCCAGTCTTTGACTAATACCGGGTAAATAGCTTTTCGATCTTCATATGTTTTCATGAACGTGTACCTAATGAACAGTCAAGACATAAACGATCAAGCTATGAACGATCATTCACCTGTGAATCTGGTGCAGAAGACGCGGGTAGAAAGTATTCAAGTCATCCCCTGCTGAGTATTTACAGCCGAATGGAGCGTCGCACACGACCTTGTCAATACATCCGTCTCTCAGTGGAAGAGCTGTAAATATAAGGAATCTTTCAAAACGCATAGGCTGATTGAACGATTGGTTTGGTGCTTTACGTCGCAGCAGGAATATTTCACCCAAACACGATGACCAATGTTGGATTACAATGTAAAAATACATAGAACACATTGGAACGCTCTCCAGCTCCATGCTGTGAGACACATGCGTCCCAAGGAGGGACCAGTCTGCCGAAATCAGCTAAGCTGGA
>JAUTBT010042999.1:0-16962 GCA_032361225.1 Lepetodrilus schrolli | reverse complement strand
ACACACACACACACACACACACACACACACACACACACACACACACACACACACACACACACAGAGAGAGAGAGAGGTGTGATATGCTATCTAGTATATCCATGCATGTCTTCTGAGGTATAATACATTATACAAATAAGTGTGTGAAAGCGGCTCTAAACCCTAATTAAAAATAATAAATAAATAAAATTAAAGAGAAAAAAATAATAATACACAAATAGCCTTCCTACGGTGTGTGTGGTAATTCGCATAATTAGTGACACGTGACGTATGACACGTGATGTAAAACAAGGAGGGTAGCTCACTTCACAGTAAACATCACTTCCAAGGACGTTGACGTGATATGAACCCACTGTTTGTTATATGAACCTATGGTACACATGTCCCATACAGTAGTCATATTTCACGCATGTCAATAGGACGTGCACTCCTTCAGTTACGGGTCAGTCCCTAGTCGGGTCACGATGACCTAAACTATTTTAGAGTATACGTAGTTCGTAATATAACAAACTTTATCCAAAATGTGCGACGATTCTAGCGATTTGATTGGTTGAGAACTGTCCTGGAAAAACTCGTAAACCTCAGTTTGGCCGAAGTTAAAAGTTGTGACGGTCAGAGCTTCTCGGCCTACGTATACGCAAACACGCACGCACGCACGCACACACACTCGCGCGCGCGCGCGTACACAGACACACACACCAATACAGGTTGTACAGGCACGGAGTTGTTTACTTTCATCTATAAACTTTATATTACAAGGGATGCCGATTAGTAAAAGCGCAGATAAAACGTTACATTTTCATCGACATTAAAGGTAAGTTTTCTTGTAGTGGATAACGTTTAATATATTCGCATGAATAATATGATTATATATACTGGTATAGTAGTGTGTATACTGTCCGTATGCATGCACTATACATAATGTAATATTGTAAATACTTTTCAGCATAGTGTATATATTGTCATTTCAAATGTATGTATTTACTAACGTGTCTTCCAATGTTGCGTTTTCATGTAACTCATCATGGATACGTTGTTGTTTTTTCTCTATGAAACACAAAACTGTTATGATGTCAAAGTGATGTTCATGTATGGTGCAACTGTTAGAGATACTTATGCACCTACAGTTAATATGCAACACATTTTAGTTTGTGAGTTTAGTTTGTGAGAATTCGTTTACGGTAATACACATAGAACCACTATATCGATAATGGTATTGGTACACTTGAAACTTACTTATTTTTTCTGGTACCATCGTGTAATTAGAGATCATTCAATATACGTGGTGGATATCTACCGTGTAATAACGATTCCATAATCAACAGTGTTGATTACGTCTTTTTGTGTTTCTCGAAACAACCCACGATATACGATTGATTACGGAAAATATGTCCAAGTGAAAATAATGTTCACAGTTCCGAGCTTCAGCGAGGATCTTTGAATATTAATTTCACGAGGGTTATATTGTCCGTAACCACCTGTATCGAGTGGGTTATTCTAATTATTCGATATAATCATTTTAATAGACCATTGAAACCTGCCGACAAAAGGCGTTATCGAGAGGGCGAACTAGCAGTCGAAAACGTGTACATTTCACTTTCAAACACAAAAAGACGTAATCAACACTGTTGGTTATGGAATCGTTATTAAACAGTAGATATCCACCACGTATATTGAATAAATAGACTTATCTGAGACTTATCATGAGACGGACAAGTATTATTACATCTACACAATTATATTGTTGAGACGGGCTTATAAATAATCGTATCAGATAACAATATTACCTACAGAACACCGTCAAGATAACAAGTCTACAACAGGCAGCGTTGTTTCATGTTCGTGACTCAAGGACGTACTTATATGTATATAGACGTATGTTCTAGGTAAACATACATGTTCCACGTGGGATAACATCAGATATAAACGTGGTTTATGGAGTACGCCAATCCTTATCATGGAGTAGACCTCTATAGATATGGAAGAGAAAACACTTCGAATGCTACTAGTAGGGTACGGACTGTCTAGTCTAGTCTGTGTTGTGGAAATGCTGTTTAGATAAACAAACAGAATGTTACCTTTGGCGGAATAACAAGCGAGAGGATTATATGGACACTTCAATATCATAATATTAGAAGCGGATATAAAATATATTGAATTAACCCACACCCTAAAGTGGAGATACAGGTCTCGTAACATTACTTGGACTGGCTTTGTGCAGTCAATGAGAAACATGAATAGAAAACATGTTCGTGTCTGGCAATAAGTATCTATTATAACAAATAATTGTGTGTTAGCACGATCAAGCTTGATAATTTTAAAGAATGGATAATAATGGCTTGTCGCTACATATCGGTAAATATATTTTTAAGTGGGTTCACGAATTACACTTTTTTTTCTTTTTTTTCTAGGCAATTAATTTTTCGCTTTAGAAATATAATGTTCTAATGAACATAGTTACGAAGTGTATACAGGTAAAACGCACATTGCGCTGAGTTCTCCGAAATAAAACCACAGGTGCCTGACACAAATATTGGATACCCTCGTAATAATAGTATTCCGAGTGAGTGAATTATGGTTTTACGTAACAGCGGGAATCTTTCACCCATACGTGACGAAATATTATTACGAGGGTATCCATGCAATATTTGTGACAGGCACCCGTGCATAAACTAGTGAATATTAAATTCAGAAATTATGAATTCTTGAATGTAAAATAGGAAATGAGTTAAATGGTTCATAGGTAATAATTGTAGGCGATTAATGGTCCCCGTTATAATATAGGTTTCTTTTAAAAACCTGTATGCAGTTAAAACTCGCACACAAAGCGCTGTTTGCTCTGCTATACTAGCCAGGGAATACCATATTGAGATATTTATAATTCTTAAATGTTAAAATAGGAAATTAATTATATAAATTAAGCAGTTCATGAGTAATAACTATAATACGTAATACGTTTAAGTAATTACTGACGTATCCTATAATGGCAGTGTCAGTGTACATTCTAATATACTGAAGGTAAAATTTGAAGCAACACTGAATATGCCATCACGTTTTACGTTATTTAAAGTCACTTTAAATTAAACTGTTTTGAGCATATTTTCATAAAGCATATTAGTTTTAACAATTTGCCGATGGCTTTCTTGAAACAAATGGTTTTATTATTGTGTCAGTGACGTCAGGAACTGTTTAGGAGCAGACGTGGTAATACCCATTATTGAGTGAAATGTATGCAATTAATGGTTAAATTGTTGACTGTTGACATAATGAAACACTAATAAACACTAATACACACTAATAAAGGTTTTCCTACAAAACACCATACAGTGCCCTTCACATTTTTCTAACAATGTTCGTAAACATTTGCTGCATTGTCGTTTCACCAGAATACACCCTACTTTTCAACAGAACAAAACATTTTCACTTTAACCAAATGTACCTGTCTTAATAGCGGCAAGGAACCCTCAACTATCACAGTTATAAACGTTATACATTCAAAATTACCTAATTCCAAGACATACTAAACTTTAAGTTGAGCATCTGCCAAAAAATACTGGTGTTTCTACAAATTTTACCTTCAGTATATTTCTCGTTAATATTTATGACGAATCTATCAATACACACGAGAACATTATCATACAGGAAGGTTCAAATGCCGCAAATGTAAATGCGTAAAGGGACACGTAAGAAGCTAAATTAATTAAAATTAAGATACAATAAATAATAATACAAAGCATGTCTAAATAATTAGTATTCGTAAGGCTATGCCTAGTTATCATGCGATACAGAGTTGTCTACCTTTCCTCAGTGAACAGCGTGTAGATCTGCACACTCATTTAACAGGAATTTTAAACTGGAAATAATAGTAACAATTACTATTTGATATAATAAAGCTATAATATATAGAAGTGACATCCCGATATACTAAAGTGTTATATACAATATTATTTGTGTGTACGATTCAGGGGCAAATTCTTGTTTGAGTTGCGAGTTCCTACGTTGTGAACGTCAATGAGAAACAAAGATAAAAGTTGGATTTGGGATAATTAAACGTTTTAAGAATATATCTGTAGATATTGTTATGAAACTTATTTTGTTTTGAAAAACAAACAAATAAACAAAAACTAAACAAACATCTGCGTTTGTGTGCGGTGGTTGTTGATGTTTGTTTTGTTTTGTTTTTATTTATTTGTTTGCTTTTTTTCTAAAACAAAATGCAAATGGAATTTGGATAATTATATAATTTTAGAGAATGTGTAATGCATTTATGGAATATATCTATATTGCTATATTTTTTATAAAGCAAATTGATTAATGCAAGCATAGAAAAACAAAACAACATCAACAACAATAATAACATCAATCACACACAGAAACGCATTAAGCCATTATAAAACATAATAAAACATTAAAAAACATTATAAAACATTATAAAACAAATTTACGTTTGAAAACGTAACCATTATTAGGGAGATGTCTTAATAAGTTGGAGTATACTTTAAGTTACTGGGTTTAATTGGCTGGGTCAGGATAATATCCCGTGCGAGTATTGTAAATATATTTTATTTAAATGTTCTCTCGGCAACTCGCACGTTATTCTACGTGTATACATTCAACAGATAAATGCTCAATACGCCAAATCCACCACTTAATTCCACACAATCTCCAATAGTAGGCCTGTAATTTATATCATAAGTACATGCTAATATTAACTGGTAGGAATTAAATATCTACTGAATCCATTGTTCAGTTATACATCAAGCACCGATGGCATTGTTTTCCTCTTAGGCAAATTATCAATGGTTCTACGACGAGAAAGACTTTTTCATTAGATGTAGATTCATGACAACCAATAATTAACTACGAGTGGATCTAATCTTCCATGATATTTCTCATTACACGAAATATGTATACATGGTAATCACGCGTTGCAAAGTAGTTTAATTAGTACTTGATTTTGACGCAAGACGTCCCATCGTGACCTCGTCTTGACTTTGGTTTACCCCAAAGTCACATGATGTCAAGTATTATCACGTATTTGAAACCTAATGGGGTCTTCTGACGAGATAGACAGATCGGTTGTTACTTCATAACAACCCTGAAGACAAAACCTTCCTTTCACTGGACGATGCCCATGACAAGAGGGCAGGACCTTTTTCGGCCACCGTTCGGACATCGTCAACAGCCAAGACGTAATTGCTCTCCGTATTAGATTCCCGATCCGACTTCTACAATTACCCCGCAAACCGACCAACAGAGGTCGCTGCGACTATTGTCCGGCCAAATTACGTCCAGTTAGCTGACCCTGGGCGTTGCGTGGTCAGTGTGACGCAAGACGCTTGGACAATGGTCAAAACTGACCTCCATATGGCGTCCGGTACCGTATTCCGGACAGTTCGGACGTGGAAGTGACCTGCTAACAGACACACGTGCGAAGGGACGGTCATTGAGGCGATAATCTTTTCAGCCAAGGTTACAGAGAAAACTATAATGTTCTGTGGCCATATGGGTGTTTGCTTAACGCAGACTATCAATTCTAATAGTAATCAGCGGTTGGATTAAAACGACTTCTTTCGGCGGCATGAAAAGCATAAAAATTACGGAAGCTTTTGTCGGCATTACTTTTATTCTCTCAAAAGTAACGTTTAAGCCGAAAAGCAAATTCTTTTTAATGATTTTCAGTGCATAAAAAGACAGTGAAGCAAATGCTACGTTCTTTAAATTGAGTATTTTACTATTAGAAGAGCACTGGGTTGAGAATTTGGTCAGGAATTGCTGTTTAGTATAATTCTAAATAAAACAATGTCAATAATTCCCTGTTTTCTATAAAATGCACTTTCGTGTGAAATTTCACTTTATATGTGGATTTATTTACAAAAGTAGGGTTGCATATTTCTATCACGCATACTTTTCTCTGGAAATAGTTGTAATATATGCATTAGATGAAATTCCAAGAAAACTTTGATTGAAGCACAACGCACACAGCAAAGAAAATTGTTTAGCTAAACAAGAAACATGTTTCGTGTTTCGATAAACATAAAGAGCTGGTGACCGCGCACGTCCTAAACAGTCAACGCACACGGCAAACAAAATCACCGAAAAAACGTTTTTGTTTAGCTAAACACATGTTTTGCTTGCAGTGTGCGTTGTGCTTAACAGAAGTATATCTGGTTAATCACGGTAATGGAGAACGCGAGCTTAATTGAAAACGATGAATATTTATTTGGGTGTCAAAATACAATAAGTTCGTTTACAGTTTTATACAGTTTTATAAAAATACCACCCGGCAATTTGAGGCCTATAAGACAACATACTACTACTACTACTACTACTACTACTACTACTACTATTACTACTACTACTGCTACTACTACTACTGCTACTACTACTACTATTACTACTACTACTACTACTATTACTACTACTACTAATAATAATAACATAGACATTTATGGACTGACACATAAGATCATAATCATAGCACTTACATTTAGTATTTTGATGACAGTATAAATACAAAGGAAGTTTAAAAGTAGCTGTTTAGGTTTGGGTTAAAACAGTCCACAGAGGGAGCAAAGTAGAGTTCATAGGCAAGATATTTCATATTACAGAAGCAGCCACAGACTAGGAGCGGTAAAACATGTAAACTACAGAATAAAAGGAAATAGAAATACATTCAAATACAAAAATAGTGTTTTCTTGCTTTTCTTGTTAACTGTCAATTAATCAAAAACTATTCAAAAACTATTCATTTAAATGTATGAACACTCGTTGTTTCAACGAGTAAAAACACAATAATCGAACAAATATTGATTATTCAAATTAACTAACGGCTTTCAGACGTAATCAGGTTACAAACCGTGTCAAAGAACTAACGTATAGTTACACTTGTAACGCTGATTTATTGCGCAATAATTATCCGCTACATTTAATGTCGTTCAGTGATATGTTTGTCAATAGTTTTAAATACTCGTGGAAAATAGCATGTAGCACGTGCCGCGACGGCGAGCGCTAAGGTAGCAGTGAACCAGTCATAGAGTTGATTTCAGGTTTGTAACTTGTGTTTTAGACAATTTACCCAGCTTCTATTAAGTTCTAAATGTGGACGTTAATAATTCATAAAAAAAAAGGAAATATATTGCCCAAAGGTACTATTATAATGTATAGGCTACATTTGAGCCAATTTGACCTTTTATCAAGTTTGCGTGTATAGGTTTATATGCGGTGTGTCTGTTGTTATTCGCTAGTGAAGCAAGACATATGATGCTTCAAGCCTTGTGTCTCATTAATTCGGGTATATCTACCCAGGTAACAGCCGGCTAAGCAGCTCTCGAATGACCCCTCGACGACAAAGACAACTTCTATGCTGACGGTCAACACATCCTCACCTGCTTTTAACAGTGGCTCCACTCTAATACAATCACATTTATTGGGATAATTATTAATAAATACACATTCAATCAATCGAGGTGAATGCTCGGTTAAATATCACGATTATATTATTTTAACGTAACTTCGGACTTGAAATAGTCTATTCTTGTCTTGGACTCCGTTGCCCAGAATTCTTGTAGTGATTGTAGGACCTACACTATTGGGTTTACAATTCTCGTCTTATTACCGTTTCTCGAACCTCGTGTATAGTGTACGTAGTGGTTGCACGTAGTGGTTGTACGTAGTGGTTGTACGTAGTGGTTGCTACAGTTACAGTATCAGTAGCAGAATAGTGACGACTACGTTATTACGAGTACGTTACATTACGTTATTCATCATACCTCGATCTCGAGTCTCTACGGGTCCCAGTCGTTGTACAATACATTAAATGGCTAATGATCGAATAAGAATTATCGGAGGGGGGCTATCATTCAAATCTGACGAGTTCAACCCAAATTTCCCCCACCTAGAGATTTGGCAACACGGGCGGTGTATAACCTGACACCAGATTCGGCTTAATTTCTTTCAATTAGAGACCAGTTCAGCGGACGATCGTCTTGTTTTGAAACCATTGGCGCTAATGACGGAACCATCTTTGGTGCTCCAAGTTCCATCATAACACTATTTCCTTACGATAACACTTTGAGTATGGGTGTAACACTTCCATCAAATTACATAATGGATAGCATGGTTCCGGGAATCGAGTTTCCTGCATTCAAGAAGAGGCAACTCATTGGTATAATTTCTACATTATGCGTCTTTCGCGGCATCGGGTTAGCGAACAAATGTGATAATGCTGACGAGTGCTAGACTTGTAGTTTTAATACCGGGGACAAATTAATGGCTCACGTCTATTGATTGTAGCCGTCCGTCAGCCAAGTAGGCCGTACAGTCCGTTTAATTCTTACTAATTTAACCGACATGTGATGTGTTTAGTTATTGAGATTGATAGGCTATTTGAGTGGAGTATGTTATTTTCACTGCCAGTCAGCGCAGACTATTATCGACTATAGTTACCTCTCGGTGAATATAGGTATGTAAATATGGCACGTGTTCTCAATTCATATATTAACTGGTAGTCCGGTTAAATTAGAAACCACAAATTGCAAAACAAACACAAGTTTTGTCATAGATCAAGGACCAAAAATAACATAGTAGAAGTCTAGAACAAATCTTATTTCAATAAACAGGACTCAAGTTACAAAATTTTCCAAGGAGCCATTTGGCTCCTGCAGATCAAGAAACACTTAAAATAAGTGAAATACTGGTCGCCAAATACAAAATTAGGTCGCCATGGCTCCCAAATTAGTCGCTAAATTGAGGCCTGATAAAGACCTGTTTTCGGTCTAGATCCAATATGGTCGCCAGATTTTAAAAATATTTATATGGTAAGACATATAAACTTGTATTATACTCCCCACGTTTGTGGTTGAAATACAGTAAATAGTTTCTTACAATAAACAATACATATTTTCCGGACATTATAATTTAAACAATTAAATACGACGTTTGGAATGTCTGAGTATAATGATTTAAATATGACACATTCAAGATACAATATTGATCAGCATCCTAGGACAATAATCTATAAATAGCTTTAGATACTACTTATCACCATTTCTCATACATTGTAAACTTGCAGATGGAAAAACATTTCGTACGGGTAACCTATAAAGAGAATATTAAAACGCATGCACGAATTGTATTATTTTTAAACACGTTTCGTTGATAGTTGTTTTACTCAATACCACTTTGAATAAATATACACACAGCACATTTTACCGTAATATACACCGAATTGCCTGTTTAGTACCATTGGTCCAGTTATTCAATATTGTAGAACAATTATTAATATTGAAATAATGCTTCTTGCAATATGGCACGATTTCGAGCTAGAATGAGAAAACCATGTATTTTGATGATCAGGAAAATTGCAAAATAAAAGAGAAAATAATAATAAACCAAGCAACACGCATTTTGAACAGCAACTGAAATTACGAACGTTTATGGGCTAAGGTGTATAATATACGCGATATCCAACATTTACAACAATAGGTTTGGCTAACAAAATATTTTGGGGAACGAAATCTGCTAACTTATGCTTGTTGCTCGTCTTATCCATGAGTTTGCATTACATTCTAGTATATACTATACTATGCTATGCTACTCTTGTATGAATTTCTTTTAAATTGATGAGTTAAATACAATGTAACAGCAAAATAATATTTACAAAATATTGTTCGCACTATTTTTTTCCTCCGCAAGTTTCTCATCTGACCAGATGGCTGCTTCCTGTGACATATCACGTGCACGTGCATCATTGTCCCGTGCGGCACGTGCAACGAAATGTCAGGCTAATCACGAATGATACGCGTGGTGTTCATTTCAACTGAGAAGAGTTATATCGTCCATCAAAGTACATTTACAATGTCTATGCATTTCATTGTCGCAAACCTAATCGATGCTAGGTGCATCCGCGCGATTATCTATATCTAAAACACCATATCCAAAGGTGGTAATACAAAATGTGTGACCTTCGAAAGATTAACACTAATCAGGAAACGAAATCAGATCCGAATATCATATTATAAAATCAAAGTCTAAACTAAACATAAATTTGGACAAACAATTGCATGCTTGAAATAGTGAATGTTTATATATTTAACGGAAACACAATGTTAACGATTCCAAAATAGTAATTATTTATTTTATTGAATGCAATTTATTTGATCTGTTTCTGTTTTGTTTCTATGAAAAAGGTCTTTGTTTTCGATGATCCAATCAGACGCGAGAACCTCGTTGTGAGCCGTCACATGGGAGTGATCTGACACTGATTATGTCACGTCAGTCGCCATCTTGTTCACGTAAAAAGCCCAGGTCATGAGGGAACTATCCAACATTAAATCTTATTGGGTTACATTTTGGGAGGAATTTAATCAATTGAAACAATTTAGGTATTTGACAACATTGATATGGTCGCCTCTGAACTAAACGTGACGTCACATATTGTGTAATGTCTGTGACTTGACAAACTTAATGGCGGGCGTTAGGAATGATTGATAAAAGGAAAGAGACAGCATGCATTGGACAGATCTAGTTTTCGTTAATAATCTACGCTTCTATTAAGTTATAATCTTAACTTCCTGTTTTACCAGAGGGATGACATAGGCCAATGCATCTAAATCACGGAAAGTTGAATAGTGTTAAATCTGGCCCCGAGTTTACGAAACGTTTTTGAGTATGATTTCATGCTCGTGAATGTTTTGTTCACAAATCCCTATACAAATAAGGTTTGATTCGCGAGATTCTGCATCGATGGCACCTGACTGTTCCGTGTTCAAAAGCCACAAGATATGGTTTCAACTTTGTTTGTAGTGTATTGTGACTCATGTTTTGAATGGTAATGTTGAGGGTTTTCATATGCTCAGCATATCGCTGCAATACCACTATTCTGGTTATTGCTTTCAAAACTCGTGATCAGTCTCGTGATCAGTCTCGTGATCAGTCATTGCTTATGACGAACTTCACATGACTAAATTCTTAGCATACTTGAAAATCTAACTGTTTTCCATGTACAGATTATCGTTTCTCATGCTTTGCCACTATGACGAAATGCAACAAGTGCAATGCAAGCAATATAATTAAACGTTAACAAAACTATAAACAGTAAGTGTTTTTAACAATAAATTCTAGTTCACGTTAGCAGAAACTCTTTATGTGCCTTAAGAAGCACACTTACGTCGATTAGCGATGTTCTAAAATTACGTCACGAACTATTACAAGTATATTTCCCCTGAAACCACTCAATTCAACGTTGTATTGTGTTATTAATGACATTGTTTGACGAAGAGCGCTGCCTGAAATCCAATGTGATGCCAGGTGTTGTGAGCGATTATAAACCCTCCTTGGAACCGCGACCCCTAGACTGGGCGCTCCCTAATTGCGCATGTGACGTCGCCCTAAACGCGTGCGCATACCGTCGGTCGTGTGCGCGGGCACGTGACCGCTACGTTCTGGATTTCTTCATAGCATTTGTCTGAATTAGTTAAGGAGCGTTTTTCGCGAAGAGCGGAGTCTAAATTAACTCCCTCCGAAGATTGTTAATGGGATAAACCCGTCGCATGTGGACCAGGCCGGTAAAAAGCAGGACAAATAAAAATAAGAGGTGGAGTAGAAACCGGCATCGCAGCGCACGTGCGGATTGGAACCCTCTCGCAGTGACGCGACGGCCAGGCTATTCCACATGAACAGGCAAATATTAGTTAACATAAAAGATATCTATCAATTATGCCCCCAGTTTGAAAATTAAGAACAATATTCATTGAAACGGGAGAACAGTTATATTTTTTGTCATCGCGAATTCGTTCTTGCGCACGCGTCGTGCGAGCGACTGGCATGCGCTCGCGCATCTGTCGTCTAGCGAAGAGACAAAGATGGGACTTGAGAACAGAACCTATGTGGCAATGGTGTATATGTATTGTGACAGGGTCAAAATGCCCGAGGCTGTCTCATGATAACGGTACCTTTGACTAGATTTACCGTACGTGCGACCTGGCATGCACTGATAGACACGTGACGGGTTCTCTCTAAAATTACAAGTTTATTTAGAGTAACATATATTTATTGGTGGAATATGTACATTCCTATTTCAATTGCACGAACACAAACATTAAGTTAGAAGCATGTATACAATATAGTGTCATAACTATAGCTGTCGATTAAGTCACAGGATGTTGAACGTGATTTGGCGTGAATGCAGGACTACATTGAAAGACGTAACGTGCAGTATATTATGCATTTCCGGTTGACAAAAATACGAAGACAATAAGAATAGGTCATCTTGACCTAATCCGGAACCAACTAATCAATCAACCATTGAAGCTCTATTATGAAATACTGCAAGTTAACAGAGTGGTGACCATCCATTGATTTGTGGTTTCCCTTCCGGGTCATTTAATGTAATAATATTTGAGCAAATTTGATATTGGCAATGTTACAAACACACGCGTGTGTATGATGCTACCATTAGTCTAGTAACGCTGCCATATATACACATCTTGATAACAACGATTCCAATGCAAATAGTAAGCATTGGTATAATACCATATAATACACAAACCCGAATAACCAGGTACTAGGGTATTTAAATTGTTAATTTACTAGGCTAAGAAACATACACCAGAGATGATGTCTATAAGATTTGTCTATTCCCCATATATCAGTGTCACCTATGCAAATATAACCATTTGCGTGATCTTCGATTGGACATGGGATAAGAAAAAAATAGGATGGCATGATCCCATCTGCGGTTTACATAGCCAAAGGTGTAATAAATATTAAAATGTGTCGTAGAATAAATATAGAAAACCGGCTTCCAGCTAGTGAGAGTTAGCCCATCATTGTATGAAACTATGACACACGTCTATTGCGTCTAATACTCGTGGCACTTTTCTCGTGAAGGAAATTAATTATCCTCAAACGACAAACATTCATGTCAGCTTTCTAACGCCCTATAGTAATCAGTTTTGGACTTGGTTTATTTACAATGAAGAATATTCGTTGTTCGAGGAAGCCCTCGCTTCTGTTAGCCATCCTACTATCCTATAGGCTCCCGAGGCCAGGTGCGCACTCTCGTAAGAGGTACATAAGGGAGGTAATTGCATTTCTGCTTCCTGGCCGACGTTCCGTCACGTGTGCGGCACACGTCTTATCGCTGATATATTCCGCCGTTTCAAAAATAGAACGAGCACTTTACAACAAAGCTCGTCAGTACCCTAACAAAGCCCTCCTCTATGAAAACATTGATCATTTGAAATATTCATAAGTTCGTTACTTCTCAGAATTCAGCGTACGTTTGTTTCCATAACCAAAACCTGGTGGTCACGTGGCGGATATTCCACAGACAGGTATTATAGGGGTAAGAAAGTCAGGAGTAGTGTTACTGTAAAACTTGAAATCCTTTGTCTGTCCACGAGGGGTACCTTTAATTTTAGAGTTAATGTTTAAAAGCAATGCAAATTACAGATATATTACTGACAGCGCGTTCATCACAAATAATAATTATACCTCAGAAAAATATAGCGCATACTGTGAATACATGATTATTAAAACAGCACAATTATATTTAACGGTTAATCATTTACAGTATGCAAACAACTTCCGTGAGAGAAAATATTCAAATTGTTCACTGAACGAATTAGTTTTAATTTTCTTTCGTAGGCCTGTTATTTATAATGTAGTCAAAAGAGCAAAATGTCCAGAAAATATGGAATTTTCCAGGTTTGTTTCCATGCAGCTCTTTCGCCTACATAAATAGTAAATATTAACAAGTTAACATGCACGAATCGAAAAGGTTCTCGGAATAGTGTCGGACTTTAATAGGCAATATACGAATTGTCTTTAATTATATGTTACGTCCTCAATGTACGAGTCCTCAGTGAACAATTGAACATACTTGCTGAACGTAATATATTCCATCGTACGTACAACCTAATTACCTAATACTTCTGGATCTGCTTTCGAAATTTGTTTCAAACAAAATTACTGAGTAAAACGTATGGAAGGATATGCACGAGCATTAGCACTTAGAGTTACCACGTGGACGCTATGGACACGACCTGTTTTTATACTCTGTATAATGTACCGTTACTTCCATCAATAAATATGTAAGCAATTTCCTGTTCAGTTGTCGGAGATGTTCTCGTCGCTTTGTGTACAGTTGCACACTTGAAGCTTACGGCAATAAATTTCCAATAAACGCATGTAGCAGATACGCACGGCTATTAGCCCCCAGGAACGTTACTGTCACGTGACCCGATGTTCCTTCTGCGTGTATGGAATATGCGAACAGTTGTAGGCCGGTGACGGGTATCACGCTGCTACCCGACGAGATTCCCCTTCTTCCCGTCTTAACAAAACTTTGTATAAAAACAGGTGTGCTTCATGCAGTGATTTGTTTTAAAAAAAATCTATGTTATATTTCCGGTGATTCGCATTTCTTCTATTGAGGGATATACAAAAGATACATATTTTGTACATAAAAAAAACAACATATGTTCATTTGATTTTCTATAGTAACCAAAACTAGGTCGTCATGTTCGTAGGGTTTTATACAGGTAAAGGGAATAATTTAGTTAACGTCAAATAGTGGGAATACGTGTTCATAAACATAACTAGATTTGTTTTAAAAAATAGTAATTCTTCCGGCACCAACCACGCATTGAATTTCGAGACATTTGGTACACGATCTAATCACAGGCACTGTAATAATATTTATTAAATTTGTTTAAATAATAATGTTTAATTTTAGGGTTAGATCTATTATGTAGTAATACTATTAAAACAATATCTAAATAAACATAGGGACCCATCAACGACATATAATAGAAATTATCTTTATAATATGCCGTCGATGGGTCCTTGTGTTCATTTCTTTCTATAAAAAAAATTATTATCACTACATACAGATATAATCCCCCAAATATTAAAAAGAAATAAAAAATAAAAATTTTAAAAAAATAATTTATTAAAACATAATAATGGCCTGCCTCAAGTCCCGGTGATCTAAAATAAACGTATGGGTAGACCTATAATTACCTAAGTCAGCTCAGTTCCAGCCAACCTATGTCTGACTTACGTCATTTTGGAATGAAAGACATATTATCAAAAACGCTGTACATATGTATCTCGCTAAAGAATCATTGCATAAATACATTGATTATACCGGTGGATGCAGAGTGGGTCGCGCTTTATACCGGTACACAATCATTCATGTATGGGCTGTAGATGTTAATACGTCAACAATCACTATAGTATGGATATACCCTCTATGCAAAATAATATTGGATATAAAATCGTCCATGGAAATGTAAAATGTTGTATTATCCACTTTAAGAGTTAATTTGTAATGATTAGTGGAGCCAGGTGACGTATCACATACCAAGGCCTCATATTTAGTATGGCGATTGTTTAAAGATATCATATGTTTATTTTCTTAATGCAAATGGACGTACAATCTTGCCCGTCCATCAACTGTTACTGAGTTTTAGCACGGTGAAAACAAGACTATATCCATCAAATCATCATAGTAATGTCTATGAACACAAACCCGGCCCCTCCTTAATTCATTTCTTGTCCGAAATTGGTAAGTGATGTGTCCGGCGCGTTAATCCTTACCATTAGATACTCATTTCTCGTGTTATTTTACAGCTCGAATTACAAGAATGTAGCCCCACGAAAAAAAAGAAGTAATTTTCTTTGTATGCGATCTGGGCTGGACAGTGGCCAGGCAAGTAAGTAGCCACCGAGGGTTCACTCATTAGATATAATCAACTGGCCATATTTCCCATAATTTCAACAACAGTGGAACAATCTCGATCCAATTACTCTTAAGGTCAGAAAAACGAGACTTGATAACCGCGCGTGTGCAACACTCGAGCCGTGCATTGTGGGTAATTTGTGGTGAGTTGGGGCCCGGATAGCGCGAGTGGGGGGAATCTATGCCGATTTATTAATTATGGCCATCGTGCCAGCATTGTGTAGGGAGTTGATGGGTAGCCGGTATTTTATAACAAATCACCACTTGGGGGCTTCCTTCAATCCCAAATCTCGGAGATTCTCACGGGAGTGATCGCACGGGGCAGACCTCGCTTTCAAAACGGACCGTGTCCGAAGAAGTAAATTTGATATTACAGACTTTTCGCACACTCTTCTTTAGAGGAATTAGATTATGGTGTAATTCGGCTCGACTCACTCCCTAGATAGTCTTTTGTTCGGTAATGGTCATTGATTCATGTTTTGTCCGATCAGTGGTAATTCGTCCATACTGTGAACTCGGACATTCGTCGTTCATGATATGTCAAGATTTTTGTTTAAAAAAAAACAGAAACAAAGAGAACTATAAAATATAGATTTGCTTTTGTTTACTCTGATTACATTACGAAATGTGCATTCATCAATACTTGTTTTATCTCCAAAAACAATAACATTATTATTATGTATACGTGACTACGTGTATGATAAATATTTACTTATGGACATTATACCATCCATGCTTACCTGTGAATTGGGCTTTTGAGCCACTTTCAAGATTCTTTCACTTATATCACCGCTTGTTAGTTTATGGCGGGAAGAAACCCGCAACATGCATAGTGTTGGATGTTGCAGTAAACCTGCAAGCATCGGCTGATACTGACAGACAAAGGACGATAATTGTAATGTCATACGACACACAGCGCAGCCTATCACGATCGCATCAGAAAGTTAACTTTGCTATGCGTACAGCTATGAATAATTATTCTTCATCATATGATGATGTTATCTATTTATATATATATATTACTACAAAACAGTGTTACCAACCAGTGTACGACAATTACAAATGTATAAAAAATTTCATTGAATTTCAATGAATTCAAGCAATGTTTAACAAGCCTGAAATGACAAAAATGACTGCCTTTATTTGACAGATTGACTGGGGTGAGTTTGATGAAAACAATTGAAGATAATGCGTACGTTTTTGTAGATATTCAC
>JAUTBT010042988.1:0-16966 GCA_032361225.1 Lepetodrilus schrolli | reverse complement strand
ATATATAAATAACCACTGGGTATATGAAACTTCACCGACTTGAGTACTTATATGTTACATTCTATAACTTAGGACACAACTAGTGTAGTTTTAAAAATAAAGATACTACCGTAATATTTACTTATTTACATAATATTACCTTTGAATGATCTCGAGGAGAGCTGCTGTGAATAGAAAATAATATACATGTTACGAAATAAACAAAGGAAATCGGTTGGCGTTTCTGATGAACTACAGACATTGTTAAGCTAGTATTTACAGTCAGACAGAAGTTTATAAACAGTTTAGATAGGATATTTTCTACAGCGGTAGTTCCACGTGACGTACCTTTGCGATTCTGGGCTTATCATCGGATCTCCTGACCACGAATAGGACCGCCACACGAACCTACACGGAGAGAATAACATAAGATTATAAGCAGTCATCCATGTCTGATCTGGTTTGGCTGGACATACGTAAATCACATTCTAGATTGGTGCGGTGGATTGGTACGAGTTTAAGTTTCTTTTAATAATTAACGTTTGTGGCATAACGACATGAATAACCACGGATAATAAAATTGAAACAATAGATACTTTACATTAAACATGTAAATCAGTCTGTGTACATGTATATATTTCATCAGGTTTCGAGACAACAATAGGCCTAATAGTATTGTCTGGAAACATACACATGGCAATGAATACAATTATGTAATTTCATATATGTATCCATGCAATCGATTGTCTACACATCTAGATATTAAATAGACATACCTGTCGTTTTAGAAGCACAAAAAATACAAATACTATTGTCCCCTGAAATATAAAATGAAGGATATTAATCACTGCATGGTGTTATTATGAGCATGATCAAACCATGTATTTCCTTTAATAAAACCATAAGGCACTTTATACCTCTATATGTAATATTGGACTATTGCTACAGTCGATGTATAGTACTAGCTAGTTTGGAAGTTACATCATTGTATCCATAATAGGGACTATACAGCTTACCATAATTAATTATATACAGATTACATCATAGAATATATATATATATTTTTTTTAATTGGGGTTTAGAGCTGCTTTCAAGATTCTTTCACTTATATCACGGCTTGTCAGTTTAGGGCAGGAGGAACTTACTAGAATGATATCCACGATGGGGAATATATAGAGTTGACTTACTAGAATGATATCCACGATGGGGAATATATAGAGTTGACTTACTAGAATGATATCCATGATGGGGAATATATACAGTTGACTTACTAGAATGATATCCACGGTGGGGAATATATACAGGAATGCGTTGGGTGCGTCGTGCTCCACCAGGGTTCCTGACACACAGAACATCGTGAGTGAAAACTGTACAAGGAAGGATTTCCCCGAACTGAACCTGGAGTGTACAAGAACACAATGCAATAGAGGATGCCTAACATACATATGATGACAGTGATCATAATGTATCATTGCAAGGCTTAATTCTGATCATGAAACGAATTGCCATTAATACAATGAATGAGGAATCTAGCACGTTCCGGCATTACAGTGTTGTGGATGTCCAATACAGAACATCGGAGGGAAATGGTTAGAGAGAATTGGTACCGCATGGCTTTCTCATCTTCTACAGTATGATACATTATGTTCCATTTCTGCTATTTACGGCGCATGTCTCCCCTCTCTACAGCACGACCATTTCCGATTAGTCTCAACTCTCTACAGCACTATCAACCAAGGATGGAACTTACATGTGTTTCCTTCTGTCTTTAAATCGCCATTCGTCTTTCCATTTTCTGACAGTTAAAAGGCTGATTACACTCAGTGTCACTTGAGCCTGAGAAGAGACAACACATGCATGCACGTCAAGGGTCACTGGTAAACTATGTATTAACTTATTTTGTGGAAGCGAGTCAAAACTCCGTTCAATTACATGTTGAAATAAACACTCACTTGAAGACTACAATGTCTACTCACCACGATCAACACAATAACAGGTACCACGTAACTGTAGAAGTGCCAGTGCGAGTATGACAACCAACACCTGTGGAAACAAAACAACTGGAAGATTGACATTGTGAAGTTTGCAAGATTAAATCGGAAAACATCATTATTTCTTATTTCGTCTTTATCTCCTCTTTCCCTAACCTATAACACACCTCTGTCTGTCTCTCTCTTGCTCACACACATACTCACACGCACGCACGCACACATTCTCTGTCTCTCTCCCTCCCTCCCCCTTTCTCTCTCCCCCTCCCTCCCTCTCTCTCCCCCCACCCTCCCTCTCCCCCCCCCTCTCTCTCTCTCTCTCATATTTGATTATTCATTATTCAAAACAACACAATGCAAATCGTATGGTAATGTGACAGTTCTAAGCTCTAGTACGACTAATCGCCGACCAGTTGTTTGTATCACCCCCATGCCTACAAGTAACGTGATGGTTATGAACACCTAGGCTTACCATTCCATACAGCTGTCATCGTAGCCGTATATCTCCGAGGCAACCACCACACTTCCGGTGGCCATTGTTGGAATCCCTACAGGAGAAATACACAACAATTCATCGACAAGTACAGTACATATTCTCCAGTCTCTCATCTACTAATGTCTAGTATGTGACAGAAATACAAATAGTGAATGAATTAATTATTGCCTTACGTCGCAGCGGGAATTTTTCACCCATAGGGGACGACTACAAATCGTATGAAACTCGACTGTATTGTCTGGCGTTAAGTGTCGCACAAACAGGACTACTAGTATTAACACGTATGATTCACTTAGTACAGCCAGTCTTATAGATTGCGTATCGACGTACAGCAAGACTCCTTAAGACAATCGAGTTTCAAAATACATGTAATTGCATTTCAATCGTACGCGTGTAGGCCTACTTGACATATAACTATACCACTTTATAGATTAATGCTTAGAGAGGTTAGCCACCAGTGTACACTGCTGGTATTATCACATAGAGCTATAGAACACTTATCATTTATTGGCTTACTATCAGTTACTAACTATACGTCAAGTATGTATTGATTTACACTTAGAGAATACTTCCGGCTCTGATCTACTTCACTTTGTGAATAACAACCATCCCGAGGCTGTCATCATGTCGCTCAGTATACAGTTGCGCTTCTTATCCTGCAATGCCCATGTCAATGACTCCAACAGACATTTTGCAATAACTAGGTCAGTATGATCTGTTTAGAATTTACAAGTTGTAGTCAAACCATGCAAATACCTCTCTCGCAACCTTCATCTACATATATGTCTGGAAGAATCTGTATTAATCGTCCTTCAAATATTTTATGATTTTTCTAAAAATATATTCGTGGGTGTTCATAGCATTTCATAATCCCACCATCAATAGACGTAAATTGTCCATGAATTTCATATTAAAACCTACGTCATTTATAACTACATCATGCCCTGTGACAGGTGTGCTCCATTATTTCTCTTGTGTTTCTGCGATTTCTTTGAACTATATTAATCACATTTTATTTTTTTTGTTTAGCTTTGATGGCTACTCACCCCAGCCAATCATAAAGTACTTGAGGAAACTCCTCTCCACTCTGTGCCTGGAGTGAACGACCACAAACATGTGCACAGACTCAACGAACAGGAACGCGAAGGCTGCCAGGTAGAAAAACTGGAGTAAAACCTTCCCAGCGGCGCACAGCGTCTGAAATTTAGGTCGAGTGTCATTAAAGTTGAAACGGGCACTACAATTAACCTAGCGGAAGGACAATTCTTCCACGGAGATGTAATCTCCCTTCAATGTATGAAGACGCCATTATGTCTAACACTTACATGGCATTTCCATCCTAATTGAGTACCCAGAACTTTAGATTATTTAAACCAGCAAAAAAATAAGTGGGTTAGTAGAACGTTAGTGTTTATTACATGTACATGACAATAGATATACTTCTTCCCAAAGGCACATTTTAAATATGCATGTTATTTGCATTTGCTATGTCAATATACACATGCTCCCCGTGGGTAGAGAATTACGTGCCATTTAACAGTATTCTCAATTTGCACTTAGAATCATGCATTCATGCCTCGGGTTAGACACGTATTAGTAGTCATTGGTGGGCGCAGTACTTAATGCACGTCCTGTATATCACCGCAGAAGCTCATAAAAAACACACACAGGCTATATTAGGTTAACGCTATAGTAGGTTACGCTATATGACGTTGTAGCTCACCTGAACCGCGGAATTGGTCAGACATGCGATGCAGATGGCGTTGATGATAATCAGACTTATGATGAAATGTAAATGAATACCGTGGACATCTCCGACTAAATGCCTGAATAACATGAAACAAATTAACATACACAATTTGACTTTTGAAGGTTGGTGTTTATCTGACATTATATTAACACAGATGTGATTAGAATATGACGAACCGACTGCATTAGGAACATAATAATGTATTTTCGATTTGCATTTTGAAAAGTAATAATAACCAAGTGTTCAAACATAGTTGGACAATATTAGGCCTATATAAAAAAATATGTAAAACAGAGGATATACTTTAGTTATTAATTATGACACTAAATAGCATGCTTGATACTGGGTGAATGACATGCTCTTATATTCTCACGGAAGACAAACTAAATGGCTTGAGAATGACGCACCTACAGTAGACATAAAAGTAAATTCCATAAATTTTGATAACTCCTGTTTCTTTGAAAATACATTAATGTTGGCGTCTATTGCACCCCTTGTTTAATCAATTGCCTCAAGCATGTTAGTGTACTAAGTTATACAAATACAATGAGAGCAATGAAAGGTTAGTGTATTCACATTACCTCCACGTCATGACATACACGAGCAGAGTCGCCAACAGGCAGCATATTGACACGACACAGCCACCAAGTATCATCTCTCTGTTGTTATCTCTTACCACAGCAACCTATGAAAGCATGAAACAGTCAGACAAACATCGGACAGTCAAGAAAACGCGTAGAAAAGTATTCAAATGATAATAATAAAAATATCGTCCACTTATAATGCGCTATATCCTCGCTCGGAAGCATTCTAAAAGCACAGTATTATTACCCAGGTATATGTCTCAGTATCCCTTCTTTCCTTCTCAACTCCACGGAGAGTATACAACCCAAGTTCCCATTTCCGGCACTAGAAGGTGAGCGTTAACATTTCCATTTCATCACACTATTAAATACTATACTGGGTGTCGACGGAAATATATTCATGATGTCTTACCTGAGCAAAAACATAAACCTCCTACTAATAGGATTCAATACTTCTGAAATATTCGAACTTTTTAGTGATTTAATTTTGTATAAACAAAGACTGGTCGGTCACCTCATCAGTGATGTTGATGTGTTTGACGATGACAACGACGTGGCCGGGGATGTCACACCAACACGTAGTTGACGTCGCGTTTCGAACAACTACGTTGCAATCCTTTGTCGACCAATACCCATTCAAAACATCACTGAAACATAGCAAAGACTTTATGTAGTCTATAAATTATGACCAGGCATAATACCAGCATCATAACTAAATCAATATAGTGTGGTGTGTGTGTATTGTGAGAAGACAATCCCATCAATGAAGTCAAGTAACACTATCGTGTGTTTAAACAGCAACTAGAAAAATGTCCTACCATCATTTGTATGTACTTCACATACTTTTCATAATGGTTGCTTTAAAGGGGCACTAAAACGTTACAGCATCTAAGATTTTTTTTAAACGAATGCTGCCAGTATTTTCTGAAGTGACAATAAAGTGACACTATTATAATTGCATCGATTATTATTTTGCTTTAGGGAAAATTGAATCAGGCATGCCATCTTGTGAGCAATGTTGTTTTCTGTGAAGGTTCGGACACCGTTGAAGGAGATTGTATTATTATTTGCCCTCACAAACTGCTCTTCAATATATAATGTTTTAAAACATAACGAATTATGGTTATAAAAAAAGGCTAATCCTTTTGTGTAGCGACACCGATATGTAAACAAAAAAGAGTTTGTTTCAGAAATACAGAATGGTCTTTGAAATATAAACTGTGTGTGTTTTTGTGTGTGTGTGTGTGTGGTTTTGTGTGTGTGTGTGTGTGTGTGTGCGCGCGTGTGTGTGTGATTGAGGCTGTCTTTGTTTAATTCTGCATGAGCATAACCGTATTTCACAGAAGAATATTGGAGTATTTCAAGTAGTAGTTTCCATGGAATGCATGTCAATAATGTAAGTTTAGCTGCGTGTCAACATTACTGCTCTACACTTCTGTTATTTGAGACAATTCCAAGACTTTTGAATTCAAGCATCCAACTCAATAATGTAAGTTTAGTTGCGTGTCAACATCACGGCTCTACACTTATGTTATTTGAGACAATTACAAGACTATTGAATTCAAGCATCCAACTCTTCAAGAGGCCCAGAATATTGCAGTTAATGAGCACAACAGATGTTGTTGCTTGAAATAAAGAAATTGCAATTAAAAAAATGGTTCCCTCATTATCATGACAATCTCCAACATTTTGACATTTTGGCTGACATTTCTTTTCTTCTATGAAAACGCATTAAAATGCTTCAGCTGTGTCCAGCACCATGGGGCAGTGCATCCCAGAACATGAAAACATCCGGTATAAAAACAGGCGTCTAAAAATATACTGAATATTTTAAAGCCTGCACTTGCACACAATCAATTAAGTACCATAACGTACCCGGAATCATTGTATATCAAAATTCCTGAATTTGTTCGAAATTTAGATAGCAGTATGTACACGCCCTGGCATACACACAGCACGAAAGTATCAACTAATGTAGCCACCAGTCTACCAGATACTAACGTTTGCCCTGTTTTCCAAGAGATGCATGAAGTTTCATTGTATCCTTCTATATATATCTGGAAGTAAACATTAATAAGTTATGTTAGTTACAACAGATACAGCGCATAACTGCAATGTGAAGCTGGTTACCACTAATGTATTCGAAGGAACTATGAAAACGTAACCTTCGTTTCGCCTATGGCTAATCAAAGAAAACTGACTCGAAATCTTAAAATAATTATCAGCTTTAAATGACTATGAAAAATATTTTAACTTGTAATTACGTAATTTTACTCGTTTACTCGTGATGGTTTATATACTTTATGAAAGATTCCAAATTAAATATATATCTTACATGTTCTGGATGTTCGAAGACAATCTCAACCTTCCTCCGTTTCTGTTGGAAGAAGTTGTCAAAAGGAAAGATTGATCTTATTTCTGTGATGAATTCGGGAGCAATTCTGAAAAGAAAAGATTTGGAACATAAACTATATTTAGATGCTAATAATTCATGCTTAATATTTATACGTATATTATTTACCGGTAGAAATTGTACAAATATTTGCAAGTTCATAGCATAATATGAAATTATTTGTTCCAAATGGTCAAAATTGATATACTAGTATTACAGTATAAAACATCTACCGTGAATATATTGCCGTTATCTAGGAAATTAACACGAGATTACATCTTAAGTAATGATCTATTATTAATTAAGTGTAAACAATTCACATGTACTTTCTGGACTTGTTGTTCGTAGCATATTTCGAGTCATGGAAATAAAATGTAATTCTGAAAACAAATATTCATGTTTAGCAGGATACAATGCATCCTCGGGGATGCGTTTCGAGGATGGGCATAATGAACAACTCTTACATATCTTCCTTGTGCGTGTCGTGAAGCAACTGGTACATGTCTTCGTAGTCATACACGCACATGCTCTCGTTCAGATACGTGATGTCACGACACTGCTCTGAAACAGACACGTACAATGCTGTTCAATCACAAATCACAAAACTAATTGCTTGCTTGAGAGAGAGAGAGAGGGGGGGGGGGAGGGAGTGAGGGAGAGAGAGAGGCATATGGAGAGAGAGAGGGAGAGAGCGACAGAGAGAGGGAGAGATCACCAATGACATGTTTTACATAATTTGTCTATACGTACCACATTCCCCATTCTGTGATATTTTAACATCCTCCCTCCTTGCTCTGGCACCACGTGACCGAACGTCTGTTAATGTCTCTACAGGTGTGTGGAAATAGGAAGGGAGTTCCTGGACGTTTACGCTGGGTGGGACGACCTGTACATTTTGAACTGTCGCCACTGCAATAATCAAGATTAGCCGTCGGGAATAATGACTAATATTCACCAATTTATAATTATATGTTGTTACCTTTTTTGCTAACCTTCTTTTGATCTACTTAGTACAACTTTCCTTTAAATAAAACTAGCTAAAACTCGCAAGTCTTTACCTATCTTCTCATTGGCAATATACAAGCTGTCGTTAAACCGGAAGTTCCTTAGATGTAGTCCACATGTCATTTCTGCAATTTGCATAACTTTCGGTCCAACGAACAGTGACTGCAAAATACAAATTCAAAGCGATTAACTGCATGTAGCATTACATATATTAATCATTATGGAATCTAATGTCTATTACGCTCCGATGTTTCCATCTGACCTTGACATTGTGGTAACTAAATCCTCAGTAATGTCCAACAGTTTTGTATTTCGTTGTACGTACTGTACGCATTACACCATGGACAGTCAAACGCGTAGAGTTATTGATCCTTGTCAAATGAAAAATTGTAAAATAAATCATTAAAAATCTAAAGAAATTGTCACGAAAACGTCTTTGACAAGGAATAGTAGAGGAATATACATGTTGCAACGGTGAAGTTTGAATGATGTACTATGTCGTGGGTTACCTGTTTCTCGTCGTCTGTTGTAAGCAAAGCTTCTACAACTAGAATGCTCAACAGATCCAGCAAATTCTACAAGAACAATACAATAATAATAAATAATAAAAGAATAGTTCTAAATTATACAGTTGGCAATATGATCAACTCTTTCCATGCTGGCGGCAACCAGAACTGTCATCCAGAGCAGTTTAATATATACTGGGAATGTGCGTTGTAGTACCGTAGCAATCATGTTTACATGTCAAATAAACATTGATACTAATGAAAATGTACATACTGGGGAGAAGGCACAAAGGACCAATTTTACCTTGAATGAGAGTGTGCCGTGTTTAGGAGCAATAGACGGATACTGAGCCAGCGTCTTGATGTACGAGTGAAGGATGGTACTAGACACGTCAACGTCGCCAGCGTACAGTTTCCCCCGCGCAGCACGGATCAGGCCGTACAGGTCCTTCCAGATGGCTCCCATGGCGTCGTGTTGGTACCCCAACTTGATCTCCTGCAGCTGGAGGACAAACATTGCACACTGAGACGGGCTTCAATTCCAGCTCAGGAGCAACATCCACAAAAGGGATGTCTTTAATTACAGTAGTATTAAGTCACTGAAACACAGCAACGACTGTAGACCATCAGTTGATTTGTGAAAATTGATTCAAAGTACTAGTAAGTATAATGGTTTAGACATATGTTATTGTCAGAACAGAACAGAACCGAAACTGTATTCAGTCAGGACGAGAACCTCGGCATATGAAGTACAATCTATATTACAAAAAAATGAACATGGCAATCGCGGACATGGATCTGCTAGGAAGCCATTTAGTATCAAAGACACAGTTCTTCAATGTTCATTTGTGTGTGTGTGTGTGTGTGTGTGTGTGTGAGTGTGTGTATGTGTGAGTGTGTGTATGTGTGTGTGTATGTGTGAGTGTGTGTATGTGTGTGTGTATTTGTGAGTGTGTGTATGTGTGTGTGTGAGTGTGTGAATGTGTGAGTGTGAGTGTGAGTGTGTGTATGTGTGTGTGGTATAAACGAACATTATAGAGATATTTTAAGTCTACTGCCACTAGCATTCTAATATATCTACTGCTGAGGGATAACAGGGATTCCATGTTACCCACCAGGGAGTATATTTTAATCTGGAAACTCTTTGCTGGGTAACGCCCAAATAACCGTATCTTGGACAAGAAATTGATGGTCAAATTCCCTGTTGGAAGTACACGCTGACATAATGCAATCAACTCAAAACTCCAATTTCAAATAAACCAAAACAAATGACATTTTACGGGATGTTGACTAGTGATGTCATCTACTTACTCGAAACAGAAAACTAGTATTGATTACCTCGTCTCCAAATGGCAATGAACATTTCCGATTAAATAATGGATAGAATAATATCTCAGGATGATGCATCAACATATTGATAATATATTATTCATGAGGAATAAAGTGACATCACATTAAACAAACCACACCTGGTGTTTATAGCATTATAACCACTCTTATTAAACATTATGATTGTTTGTTAATAATATTATTATTTAACAGACACATTAGCAACGTAAGATGCTCGCCAGGACAAAGATTTAAAAAAGCAGCACTATTCACTAAATTTAATATATATATAATCTTCCTGGAATAATTCGCTTGAACAGTTTAGTAGGTGGACATGCTGTTGGGCTCTGTCACTATGGCAGGATCAATGGCCCATCTCTACCAAATGGCGCACATGAGACGAGGCACAGTTAACTTTCAATGTTAATCAGATGTATAGTGAGCCCAGCTGTCGCCCCGTCGAATTTTCCGATGAACATTTAATTTAATACAATTTCACGATTTACATCAATCTGGTACACAGCAGGGATTACACGCTGGGAGTAATGCAATATTCAGTGGCATAATTAACCTAAAACTATACGTACTCTGTCGAATATTATGATGAGATGCCCGGATTGACATTTAACAAAATTGGGCTTCTTCCACTCGCAGCCTGTTTCGGTACATTTACACCAACGTCGGGAGTACCCTATGAACATCAAAGTATTATTGTCATGTCACGTGCTTCAGCTGTATACCATACGTTCACTGTATAATAGAGCTGATCAAGATTAGGCCTGTATTTCACGAATTGGTCGTACTATAGTCTGGTCTTAACTTAGGACGTACGCCGTGCTTTACTAGATAGGGAAAAATGACGTAAACCTTGATTTACGTCCGGACTACCGTTACGAAACCTTCGTGAAACACAGGCAAATGGCAGAACGACATATCCCTTGTGAGTAGAAGAATGAGAGAAACGTAGTCGTATTTTTTTTAAATTGATTTGTGCATAGAGTTGTGGTCACGTTTTAAACATGAAATTGCCATGTTGATGTACATTTGTAGAAGCGTGGATTCACTACTTGATGTATATTATATTAGAACAATTATTGAGGCGCCTAGTTTCGATATTCATATATGCTTAAACAAATGACCAGATGAGGTTATCCATATGAATGACACACACACACACACACACACACACACACACACACACACACACACACAGAGCCACATACGCACATTACACACAGCCACATACGCACACACACATACTCTCTCACACACACACACAGAGCCACATACGCACATTACGCACAGCCACATACGCACACACACATACTCACACACACACACACACACACACACACACACACACACATACACACGGATATATATGCATACCTATGCATCAGGACTTTTATTTTGAATTGATATTTATTGCCGCTTTCAAAATTCTTTCATTTATATCACGGCGCTGAATGTTACCGTAAGGCTGCGAGCACCGGCTGGTACTGACAGACCAATGATGAACCCTGCATTACCACGGTACATATATAAATACTAATGCACAAGATGCACATGACGAGACAAACTACTATTATGCTATTATAAGACGAAGGTTAACGATGCACATGAATTAAGAGACATCGGTAAAACTACGAAAGAAGACAGACTCACTGGACGGTAAGCATGTATACTCTCTATAAAGGTCATCTTATAAAGACAATGTAATAATATTGCATACTATGTTGAAGATCGTGTGCTGGGGGTGAAATGTGTGAAGAGACGAATGTGAAATGTGAACAAGTGAAAACAGAATATGAATAGTTAAAGAAGAAACACAAGGAATTGAACGAGTATACACTGTAAATCGCCGATATGGCAAATCTGCAACTTTCATGGTTTAGTACATGGTAATATCAGTTTACCAGTACTAGAACCATATATAAATCTACGAGTCATGAACTATCTGAAAATGACGTTAAAGAGACACTACCCGCTAACATCGGCATCGTTGAGGTGTAACTACTTCTGTTTCTTTTAGTTTCTACCTCCCCGAGTTATTTCTAATAATAAACAGCTAATTTGGAAGGAATGCACACCTAGTTTAGTACATTTCAGTTAGCATGCAAACATCACTATTCTACAACGACAATAGCTTCTACAATGTCAAAGTAACGTATTGACCTTATGCATATAAAACATAAGCAGCCAAAACACGTTTAATATTTACAATTTACAACGTTTAGTAATTACATTTAACATAGAAATCATGCTCATTAGAATGTAGGTCATATCTATATTTGATGTCTGGCATCAGTACGTTTTACAAACCTATTATTATGTTTATATAAAAATATATGGAACTCGACAATGCATATACATCTATAGTATATACATGTATGTTAATTTACATTTGCAATACAATCATAATGGCTTTCTTACGGTCAACAGCTACCAATAATATAAAGCATAACACTTATTAATATATATTAACTTATTGTGTGTACTTTTAGTATATTACTGATTATAACACAATATCCTGTATATATTTACACACACGTAACTTGGAATGTAAAGGGTATATGTATAGCTGTATATTAAAATAGATAAACACGAATTATCATACAAATCATGCTAAAGCTAACTAACAACCCATAACTCTATTAATAGCGCCACTTGAAGCGTTTCATTGGTTAAATGTCCATCATAATAGATTGAATATTGCCTCCGTTTACCTTTTTCCTAATTCATTATTCGATACCTAATTGTTTGTTTATGCATTCACAACGCAAAATATTTTCATATCCCATTATATGACCTCCTTGACAAACAATGTGATATATATGTAATACTTCCTTTCCATCCACCTAATATCAAATTCGATTAAACATTGAAATATCGTAAAGTTGGAGAAAAAAAATATCCCAGCTGACTGAGGTTTTGTCGAATTCATATCGTAATGGTATTTACGACGTACTTCAGTTGCAAATTGGACACCGATCCCGGGTCCAATTCGAGAGCAAATTTAAAGCAAATCTTATAAAATACCCAGTCAAATTCAGACCTTCACAAAACTATTATCCAATCAATTCTAATTACATAAATATTCTAATGGCGAAACTATTTTCAGTTCCTATTTCAAAACCCACAACGTCCGGCGCAAATATGATCAAACTGTATACGATCATACTATTCGTATTTATGTTACTAATGTGTTAAAAAATACTTGGATAAAGAAATATTAAAACGGTAAAAGGAGCCAATTTCCCTTTGGTCAATATGAAAAAAATAAGCAATACTTGAATAAAGAAATAAGAAAACGGTAAAAGGAGTCAATTTCCTTTTTCTCAATGGAAAAGGAATGAGGAGTACTACCAATACAGACGGTTTAAAATGCCCTTGAAAAAGTGAATCCCCTGCTTGGTACACACGTAGGACTGAACTACAATTATCGTGAAACTCTACTGTCTTGTCGGATATTAATTATCAAACACATGTAAAACTGATATTCAACTGATGTACGACAAGACCCATTAAGACAGACGAGTTTCATAATAATAGTAATTGTCTTTCAGTCATACGTGTATATGTGCCAATATATGATTTCATAACATGTTTTCCCCTTTTTCTTCTTTCCATTTTACGGAGTAATTTCAGTGCTTAATGCGTCAACGTCTGCAGTGGAAGACATCACACTATCCCCACTCGTCCCGACAACCCGCTTACCTGTGGCGTTATAACGAGGTTTAACCACCGTAAGAAAAGGAATGTCACAAAATAGGTTACCCAACTTACCCGTGTCGTAATATGGGTACATCAAAACCAAATCTGAAATCATGTTCAAAACCAACCCATGACCGAACGAAATCAAAGTTTCACACCGGGTATTAGTACTGTTGACATGCCACGACATCCAATGCGTTGACGCGATACGACACCCAATGCGTTGACATGACAAAACACGCAATGCGGCAGATGAGGGACTCGCGAGGGTGGGGGAGGGTGGTAATGCACGTGGGAGAGGGTTATCCCCACCACGGGCGTTAGCTGAGGGCAAAACATTAGTATTGCTACGGACACGGACAACATGCTGCTACGGACAACGTATACAAGCACTACACTACACACAAGTTAGCTACAATGCTATACCCAAAAGGCCACCGAGTTATTGTGTTAATTATTTAGCTGTGCGAATGCTGTGTATAGTAGAAAACGTAGTCATTAGAACAACTGTTAGTGGACGAACACTAACGTTACGTAGTACTAGTAGTCGAGACACGATATTTAAACTCAGATGTGCCGTGCGATTAGTGAGCAATGCTATTCCATTGCTATATGGTTCCCTTGCAGTAAGCTTTTGGCATATGATATGTACGTTTAGCAAGCCAATGCCAAAATCTTACTGAATTTTGCAAGGGAACCACATTACAATGGAATAGCATCGCTAACTAATCGCACAGCACATCTGAGTTTATCGTTTCTCTCACATATATACTAGTATCTCTGATGAGCGTGTGTTGCATTATAAGGTCAACACTTTGGACAGGACGAGTTCTTTGGCATTGGGCTCGATTCTCTGATGATATAGGATCAACTCTTTGGTACTCTACTGGTTCTGTTGGCGCAGGATAAACTCTCACAGGATAACACAGGATAAACTCTTCGATTCTACAGTTGTAACTATCCGGTGATGGACGACGAACTATTTAGCGCCACTTCACTATTTCGCCTAATGCGTATAATACAAGGAATAGTTATCAATTGTAAGTTACACACGTGTAAGTCTAAAGACTACAGTACGTCGGAAGTGCATTGTAGATGTCATTAGCGGCAAATAAAATGTGCAACTACCTATATACGTAATTACACTGTTGTGCTGAGTTAGGTCGTTAGGGCACCAAGGTATATGCGGGGATTAACGAACCCGCTGACTGTGGCCTTTTGGGATTACCTTCCCTTTACGACAACTTACCACGAGAATTTAACACTCGGACATCTGAAATGCATCTGAGATTAGTAACAGCATGACAGTAACGTAACGTCTACTGTAGGGGAAGTAGCGTTGGGAAAAGAACAAAATTTAAACAACATTTAAAGCGGATTATCATTATCCGGATCGTTACCTTCTAATTAAATTGTTCTACAGTTTGGACGAGCCTATCACCAATTCCATGAAATAATGATCTAAAATAAGTCACAATAATCTAATTCAATTACTGATTCACATTTACATTAAAATGTCATGGTTTCATGTTATTAGGGTGTTATGGGGGTACATTAGGGGACATACAATTGCATACTCGTGAATTGATGGAGATCAGTGCACACACACAGACAGAGGATGTTTACACACATAAAACATGGTACGACATGCCTTAGAGCCCCTGGCAATAGTCCACGGAGTCAATCATGACTGACATTCCAAAATGAAAGAGATTATCAACATTATCAGAGCTCAAAATAGCCACTGCCACGATTGTTATGCTTAACCACCGTTAATAGGGCCTTCATTATGTCGCAGAGACCATCACTCTGCTCATGATTGGCATCAATGACGAAGACCTCCGTCGGTAATTGCCATGTACATTGGATAATCATTTAAGCTATGAAATTTTAAATGATTAACGTATCAATAATGATTATACAACGTTTAATTGTTTTTGCCCGTGTTATTTTTGGTGTATTTAATTATAGTCTGATTCTCATAAAAGTACACTCAGTGGACAGCTGACAGGAGTTCATAACAGGAACATGTGTGACGTCTCAGGTCATTAATCGTGTGTAAAACACGGTAGACTCTACCACTCTACTACAGGGTGCACCGTTGGCCATTAGGCCTCTTTATTTGTTGGAGGCTGTCTGCGTATGCAGATTTTGATCGATTCCATGCGACCTTCGGATGAAAATCCGTTTGTTTTTTTACACCGCTCACTACAATAGAAATGCTTCCCACAGTTAGTGGCGTATTAGCCCACGGTGTACTATATAGCGGAGTGGACTAGCATCCCACGTGGTACACACGACGCAGGTTGTTGAAGTGCTCACTCAGTAACCGTGTTTCATGGTATAAACTCATCTATTGCGTCATATATAACATATCAATTTCACCGTGTAGCACTACATGCCATGAACATGCATTGTTAAATACATAACATATTCTAATTACATCATTTGAATACCAGTTCAATTATAGACAGATCATGTTATTATTAACAATATAATATCAAATATTTTCGCTTTACATCAATCAGCATAAGCGTAAGCATTTATTAAGACACATGTTTAACAAAGTGTTTAAATATATTATACAGTTAAAATATGATTGGATTAGAGTGAACACAATCATGAATTTACGCAGTTAAAAGTTTACACGTAATAATTTCGACGGTCGTTAAGACGTTACATTGACGGAAGTGTAGAACGTGGCCCTACCTCCAGTGTCGGTGGGACACCTCTGGACGTCGAAGCAACCTCCGAAAGTGTCCGCCCACGTGACCCCCTCGTAGATCTTGCTAGGACACCGGCCCACGATCTCATCTGAAACATCGCCGAAAAAAATTAATCACTTCACGTGAAAATGAACGCTTAATTATTATCCGTATGTGATAGCCAGGGATCAAATTACGAACTTACATCTGTAACATGAACCTACAAGTTGAGGGCACGTTAGTAAGTCTGTTCGCCTAAAGACCTTTGCAGGGTCGCCATAATATACGCTATGCTCCACATATTAACTGCAGTCAACCATGCCTACTATAATGCTCTCGACTGTCTTCAGGAGTCTTGTTGTACGTCTGTGCGCAACCTGTATAAGACTGGGAGTACTATGTGAAAACTAACTCTCAAGTCACGGCTGGGTGTTACCGGAGATGCCTTAGCATGGTTTGCATCCTATTTATCAGAACGCTATCAGTCTGTTGTCATCGATGGAGTAAGATCGAAAAAG
>JAUTBT010042977.1:0-16967 GCA_032361225.1 Lepetodrilus schrolli | reverse complement strand
CTGGAAGTACCAGATAGCCATCATATCAGGCTGTTATCCTCTGGAAGTACCAGATAGCCATCATATCAGGCTGTTATCCTCTGGAAGTACCAGATAGCCATCATATCAGGCTGTTATACTCTGGAAGTACCAGATAGCAATCATATCAGGCTGTTATCCTCTGGAAGTACCAGATAGTCATCATATCAGGCTGCTATCCTCTGGAAGTACACAAGCAGTCATCATATCAGCCTGTTATCCTCTGGAAGTACCAGGCAGCCATCATATCAGGCTGTTATACTCTGGAATGGGATGACTAAGTTCTATTTCTAACATGAAAATCCAACTTTTGTATGTTTGTCAATGGATTATTTCTATACGTTTTCTAGGAGATGGCTTATGGTATGCTTGCCAGTGATTTAAAAAAAATTGTAATAGGTTTGCTAGTGAACAGTTCCTGGTAGGTTTGCTAATGAACAGAATCTCTTATACTTGTGAACAGTTTATGATATGTTTATTTGTGAATGCAGTACCAGCCGGTGCTCGCAGGTTTACTGCAGCATTTAGCGCTACGGATGTTGCGGGTTTCCTTCTGCCCTAAACTGGCAAGTCGTGATATAAGTGAACACATCTTGAAAGCGACTCTAAACCCCAATTATATATAGGATCGTTGCATAGGCGTTTGATATAGGCGTTTGATATATTGGAGAACGTACAGTTTCCATTACAAAAGACACCGTGAATGATGACCTAAAATATCCGAACAACGATTCTGTACGTGCGTAGACAGACATACATGTATGGACGGACGGACGGACGGACGGAAAAACAGACAGGCATACGTACACACAGACATAAATAAATAGTGTTGCTTTTTAAAATTTATAAATGTAGCATGGGAGGAATGTATCAATGTAGTGGGATTTGTAAAACAATAGTAAAATGTCTTGCTACCCAGCCAGCCATACCTTCACTGGCTTACGAGACACTTGCTATATATCACTCAATCGCGCGCACCCGATACCATCGGTAAATATGCATCAACAGGTGTTAGGTTCGTAGATATGGGTGTGTCGCAGATTACAGCATTTTTACGAGTCGCTATGGCCAGTAGATAGAATGTCTCCGTATATTAGCGCTGTAATCAAAGAAACCAGGAACAGGTGCAGCGTAAACAAAAATACCAGAGGGACTATTTTATGCAGAATTAAATCCATAAATGGTCACCTTGGCCCACTAATAATTTTGTAAGTTCTTGTACGTATACGTTGCTATGTCCTCCGTCAAAACAAATGCACGGTGGTTTGCTCAGATGCATTGGTGGCATTTTTGTTATTATACCTGGTATGCATGTTCGGATGTTCAGATCTAGGTTGTTAAATCAAGACGCATTTAATTATAGTATGGAAGTAGATGTATTTATATTTCCTTCCTTCTTTCTTTAGTTATTTTTTCTCGCTTTTAGTTTTCTCCTGTTTCTTTCTTTCTTTCTCCCTCCCTCCCCTCTCTATTCTCTCTCTTCCCCTCACCCTCACCCTCTCTCTCCTTCCCTCCGTCCCCTCTCTCTTTCCCTTCTCCCCCCTCTCTCTCTCTCTCTCTCTCTCTCTCTCTCTCTCTCTCTCTGCTTTCATCATTGCTTTGCACTATTTAGTTTTTATTAACTCTACCTCATATAAATTATACATGTTTGTCAAGTTTTCAGCCTGAGAGGATAAAGGTTCAGTTTGGTATTATTTTCTTCGCGTTGCCTTTATTCATCTACTATGTCTACATTAATAAAACAAGACGTATTATGGATGCCATTCTTATTAAATCGGGCTTTTGTCATTTTTATTTCGTGGATATTAAATATGTTATTTCAGCCTTCCTCTCTCCACACGAGTCTCCGATGGCCTTTTCAAAATTTGACTTATGTAAGTTTCATGGATATAACATATGCTATTTCACCCTTCTTTCGTGGATGTTATTATATCTGATATTTCAACCTCTACGATCGAATTTCCAACTGTCCTTTTCAAAATTTGACTTATTTACATTTTTACTTCGATGTGCTATTTCATCTGTGTTATGTGGATATTCGATATGCTATTTCATCTTTGTTATGTTGAAATTCGATATGCTATTTCAACTCCACCCGTCACACGAGTGTCCAAGCCAACCCGAGTACTGACTTTAACATTCAAATAAAGAACACTCGAAGTAAGAATGACAGACCTGTTATGTCTAATGTCGCGCCTTTGTTTGCCGCCATACATATCCATAAATATCTTGTAAAGCAATTATAACCAAAAAACTCAGACCTTGTCAAACATGCCACGATACGATTGATTGCTCATATCCATAGAACAAGTTTTTGTTTGTTTTTTCTTTTTGTTTGTTTGTTCTACTTCAAATCAGAGTCAAACATTGTTTTAAGCCAATGGATAGTACATTAATCTAGCCAAATACACCCTTAATGTACCCGTACTCATTTTACACGCATATAATACAAGGAAATAAGACTTTAACGATATCTTATATTAGTCATAGTGATAAAATGTGGTGAACTAATGAATGGTCCTATTATTTTTATGGGGGAGATTACAATTGATTTCACGATATTAGGTCACGATGACATTTTGGGGATTAACTTACATTATCTTAGCTTACATTAATGCGTGAGTAATGATAACGAAACAATGAATAATAGAACATTATCATATCATATTTCAATAGATCGTGTATTATTACAATCGACCGAGTCATAAGCGCAAACTGTTACGTTAAATGTGCATATTAGCATAGTAGCATACGATACCCCTCCCCGCTCCACCCACCGACCCCCCGAGTGTATCCAAACTTTTTTGAAAAGGGTTGGTGGTAATTGAGACCAATCTATCCAGCCCCAAACTATACATGAACACGTTAGATCGCGATAAAACTATAAGAAAAAAATGAGAATATTCTTTTCGTTCAATTCAATTTTACAACCACAAATTGAATTAATACTGACTACACGTGGATCCAATTTTAGAGCAGTTGAAACGATCTACGTATTTTCAGGCCTTTTCTTTGGGGTGCGCGGGATTACAATTAGGGGGGTCCGCATTGATCCCATGTATACTCACCCACCCGCAGACTAAGTTGATCCGATCCCCGACCTCCCCGATCTCCCGATCTCCCGACCCCCACGGTAGCGTACGGATCTCTGTATAAACTCATAATATAATCATATTCAACATATTCAGTTTCAACCTTGGCTGACGATATATATATATGTATGCATGTATGTATGTATGTATGTATCTATGCATATACACATACACCTGTATATCTAACCCCGCTTAATTATTCAATCGGAACCTCGGCAAAATGCAAAATGAAATTATGATACGACAATAAGTGATTTATATAGAATTGGGGTTTGTCTGGGTTATGAATGAACGTCAATATTTAATGAATGATATCGTGATCGAACAATACGCCTAGACTACTATTACGGACTTAAGACGGACTGGGATCACGTGATAAGCGATACACGACTATCTCGACAAGGAACGCAATATCCTATACAGCATAAATGTTCATCAATTATAGTATCGTGTATCGTGTATCGTGCATATATATTGACGATGAAAAGAAACGAAGCTGTTTGTATGTACGAACTGAGATGTTGACTCCACATCTTGACAAGCCTCGCACCACAGCGGTACTTAATTCCGTTCAGGTCTCACTTCATGTGGTACCCCTGGAACACATCTAGAGGGAAACTTGCGCAAACAGCCAACCAATGAAATCATTTTCCGGATGAATTTGGCATACAATGAAATAGATTTTATCATTGATCTATTTATAGCTCTTTAACTGTTTCCGCAAATTTCTCTCTAGATGTGTGCCAGTGGTATCACATGAAGTGAATCCTGGACGGAATTGAGTACCGCTGGGGTGCGAGGATGTATCTTGAACTGTATGAAAGTAATTATATAATGTAATGAATCTTTAATTTCGTAGTACTTAGTGACTGAAAGAAAAATAAGTTAAAAAGTTGAAATTGTTATACGTGGACACTTACTTTTAACTATAATAATTATTTTTTAAAATTCTATTTTGATTTATTTGCTTCTTTTGCTTCAATTTTATTTTGTTCATACCAAGGCTTATCAGTTTACGGCAGGAGGAACATTTAACAACTGCAGAGCATAGTGTTGCAGTAAACCTACGACCACCGCCTGATATTTACGAACCAAGGATAGAAAACCGGATTTATGAAAGTCAAACACGTAGTAATGTTCATAGACTGTACACATATTTAAATAAGATAGTTCAACCGCTATATTTTACTTTAAAATGTCTTTCAAAATTGAAAAAAATATATATAAATTCTTTGAAATTGAAAAGAAAATGTCCTAAAAATATTTCCTGTCACACTCTAAGGATTGGTCGAACAATGTCGCTTTAAAATAAAATTAACGCCAGAACATAATATAGTATGACCTGTGTCAGTTGCCGTCAATCACATGTTACGCCGTAACAGATTGTCCAGCAAAATATTATAATAAGCCGTTGACACATACTTCCTAATCTATATCATTCGCGATCGTCAATGTCGGGACAATCTCTGTATATAATAGCACATGAACTTGAAGCAGGCCATTATTTTGTTATACGGATAAACTAGGTATATGTAGACTAGTGACACTATTTAAAAAACAATAAATAAATAAATAAAATAACCAGACCCATCGACGACATTATCTAGATCTATTATCTCGTTGATGGGTTTATGTTTACTTATTTTTACCTTTTTTTTATAGTAAATTTATGTCCACCCAGACCGTGATATAGCAAGATCATGCCATCTGTAAATATAGTAATAGCCTTATCATGCACGCTATGACTTTGAACAGGATACTAAATCAGTCAATGTTTGGGCCTGGAGAATGATACTAGTTTTGGCCTAACTATTGGACCCCACCCCCTCCAAATTCCGCTACACGCACGCACGCACACACCTTAACAGTATAGCCGGCCATCAGCGTGCGTAGGATGAAAATACATGTATACATATGTAGACTGGTATAGTAATGTTTTCGTTTTGATATTCTCTCTGAGAAAATTTCCATTACGCTTGGGGCTGTTCAAGTAATACATAATATGGCACTCCAAGGCGACAGTTTTCAAACACTTCCATGTCTATAGGGGGGTTTCCCGTATAATTAAGGTGCCTTCTGTTGAAGCCATACTATCGCTTACTGGAACATCCTTCATGAACTATTGAATACTGTAACTGTAATTGTATTTCGCAGTGAGCAAACTGGATTTCATTCCTCTGTTGGTGTTTTTCTTTTACCCTTTTAAAACATATTTTTCAAAGGTTAAGTCCTCTGCTATTCGTGATCAGTCATTTCTTTCTTTTCTTGACACCCTAATCTATAGCCAGTTGTTTAAATCTTATATGACAAATTTAGAATGAGAAAACCCATCAACTAGACCTTATGTAGTATTGTTTGTCGGCCTACAGTAAAAATGATTAGGTCTAGTAACTTAGCCTTTAGACATTCTATTGTGAAGGCGTATATCTATGAACGAATTAAGGTCATCATACAAATACAAATATCCGTTGACATGCCATTGGTAAACACGCTTGTCATGGGATAGGGATTACACAAGTTCTAATAATAAAGTTTTCTGATATTTCAAGTGTCTGGTGTATCTTCTGCGACGGTTTTGCAAACCGTCCTCCAGATTGTATAAATCCCCACCGTTATTCAAGCACATACCATAACTCGTAATTCGTTACTTTAACGTCTGTCTTCTTGTACCCTGTCAACACACAGATTTATACATTCAATGAACTAACATATCTCGTTGTTCGTCTGGATAAATATATCACAGAGTAACGTCTGCATGTGTCAAAGTGTCAAGTGGTCGCTTACTCTGTCGCCCTTGACAACACGCGCGTGTCAGACGGCGATGGCCGCCATTTTGAATTATCGGTATCTCATTCATAAATGCTGATATGAAAAGCAGGACCGATCGTGTCTAGCTATAGGATCCGGCTATGTGTACATGTGTTCGATGTCCATTCATGTTTACCGTCCAATGCGGTGTTACGCATACGAGAATTTCAATAAACGTTTGTTCAAACAAACACTCGTCACTAACCGTCGAGGTAATTGGTGGTGACATCACCCCGCATATTGATGTGAATTTGATAAGGAAAATGTCGAAATCCAGCATATAGATAAGATTATGATAGGGCTCGCTTTTAAGGGGTTATGAAAGGATGTTCCCTTTAACTCGTGATCAATTGATTCTTGATAGCAATATTCTCGCATAACCACAGGCAAAGCGTCATATATATGCTGGCCTTTGGAATTCAATAATATAGGAAACGAATAAATCAAGGACAGTCATAAACCATAGTGGTTTGAAATTGTGATCGTAAAATTTCTTCACAGTTTTGATTTAGACATATTTTTATTTGTGCGAATAAGATTAGAAAAATACGTGTTGCATATTCGTATAGATAGGCCTATTAAAATATAATACGTTATTAGCAGTACATCATCTTGATACAAAATACATAATTAACATATAATATGCATGCTTTACTGATTGACCCATTATTTTTATAATTAATGTTTGTTCTGTTAAATTTTATACTGAAATTATTTGTTACTTGACCGTTATCAAACGGGTTACATACTAATTGAATAATGTGAGTACTTATAACTCTATATTCTGATATTGTAATGTTAAAGTCCATAGCATTGTCGTAACAATGAAACTGATAATAAGGTATACAATAATATGCGTACGCCGTAGTCGGTGTAGTAGGTTGGTTGGTTGATTTGGTGTTTAAAGCCATTTTAAAGATGTTTTCACTCACATCATGGCTTGCATGCATATGTACTGCTTGTACTAGTCTGGATTTCCACCAGTTTATATAGTTCTAGCTCACTTAGAATATCACATGCCGCCAGATAGAACATGAATACCCCACTCAGACACAGTATACTGACTCCGAGCCGACCAGTCCTTGCTATACCCCTTTAATGCTGAGCGTCAAGCAGTGGAACAACAGAACAGAACAGAACAGAACAGAATTTATTCTCATAAATCATGTAGCATGATACAGAGAAGTTGTAATAATATACAGATATAGATATAGATATACAGTATACATGTATACATGTATACATGGTTGTATAATTATCATTTTAAAATAATGATAGGCCTTCCTTGATGTACTTCTACAATTTAAGTAGTAATTGAGAATAGTTAGTGTTTAGTAGATATGCCAGATATGCCAACAAGTACCATCTTTTAACGTACTAGTATTTTAATTGGTGATGAATACCACTTTCTGTTATGCAGTCCATCCATACATTTATACCTACCACCATGTTACTGTCAATACACATCAATCGATAGATTTGTTTCCTTAATGTCAACTAAATATTTACTACATTTGTTAAAACAACAACTTTTATCAAACATGGGATGCATATGCTCCTTTGATTTATATGTAGTATGTGTATACATTTTTCTGTATTTAATGTACTTCTCGATGTCACATGTGACTTCATGAGAATACATTCTGTTCTGTTCTGATCTGCTATGATAATACCATTATACTCCGATCTTCCCTCAAACACCAGGTGATATTTTAATCACGGGCATATCTCGTGCATAATTGATATTGGTTTTATACAGTGTCAGCTCCCATAGTGCGTTCGCCTTTGTTCCATATTTCTATTTTTATATGTAATATCTCAATTTAGATACATCATTATTTTATTGTTGTTGACTTGTGTCCATTAATAAAGCTGGTTATAAGAAGCTTACTAAGAATAAAATTATGGTTTTCGAGACAGTAATAATACGCCCAGAGGTGTTCGTTACCAAATCTAAGTGTGCTTTTGCAAACAGTTCTTACGAATAGTATTAAAATAACATTATATTATTATACATAGAGTCATAAACATACCAAACTGCAAAAGAAAAAGTATGGTTTTATCTGAATGAAAAGAAAAACCCGGTTATATATGCATGGAATGTGTAAAAATATATTGAGGAATTGTACACAAAAAAAACGCATTTATTGTTAATTCAGGGGGGGAAATGTGTTAACAGACATAATTTGAACAATTTATTACAAAAAAAATGTATATCTATATTATGTAGCTACATGCACGTAGGCAACAGGTTCAGTAGAAAAAGTTATCTCTTAGCACATTAATAGTATTTGTGTCTAGGCATGCAAGTCGTATTCTTGTGTCATTGGAAGATTTTAAAGATATTGTGCCAGTCGATACCTCTTGAATAGTGTGTGTGTGTGTGTGTGTGTGTGTGTGTGTGTGCGTGCGCGTGAGTGTGTGCGTGCGTGTATGTGTGCGTGCGTGCGTGTGTGTTTGTATGTGTGTGTGTGTGTGTGTGCGTGTGTGTGTGCGCGTGTGTGTGTGTGTGTTTGAGTATATTACAAAGCATTGACCTCACACTTCCGTAAATAATTTCTGCTGCAATTTCATTCAGATTGTAATTTTTCGAGAACTTTATTTCTCAAGCTGTTCGGAAATATATCTTCTGCGTTTTCTTTCATGTACAATTTAGGTCTGACATTCTGATATTCTGACATCTAAAATTAATTTCTTCAGCTAATAGCATCTGAATAATTTAATTATTCCAATCGCAATCAGATTGGTTCACTTATATTACGGCTTGTCGGTTTAGGGCAGGAGAAAACCCACAAAACCCATAGCACTACATATTGCAGTAAACCTGCGAGGACCTGCTGGTACTGATACACCAAGGAATGAACCCTCAGCAGGATACTGTAGGCTATTGAGGTGATAACATTGGTACTCTAAAGACACCTTAACAGAAGAGCACTTTGCGCTTTTTATTACATCGATTCCTTGCGAACTGATCGATGACCTTTTGTATAATCTGGACCATTAACGTAATTATTAAAAATATTGTGATATGTACTTCAACTAATATTCTGTTCATGTTTTGGAATTTAAAAGAAAACAATTGGTTAGAAAACTAGTCTGCGTATAATTTGAACAATTAAAATAGTTAAAACAGCCAATTAAAACAACCATGCGCTTTACAGCAATAATAATAATATCAATAATAATAGTAATGATGTTTTGGAATTGTGAAAACCTGGCCCCGAGACCTAATACAAGTCTTATCCCCAAATCCACTCTCTCTCTCTCTCTCTCCAATTTTCGTTTAATAAACTACATGACCGCATGTTCGTCAGTGTACTGCACAACACAGGTGCATGTCTGTAGATTACTGCAGTTGATGCGGCGTTACCCTTTGTTGTCTCCGCGTGTGTATCCACCCTTCCATATGCACCCCTCACGCGTCCATACCCGATCAATATTTTACCGTCGTTAAAATACCTCTAATGTCTTAAAGCAAGTTTCAACCTTTACCTGTGAATTAGTCATTGTCTGAATTTCCAACGCGTTTCGAAAATATGCATCAAACACCTGGATAAGCGCTATGATCCCTTTTAGATAAAATGGGGTATATTTATGATAACTCTTGTAATAACCTTTCTAAATTAACCTCCAACCCTTTAGTTTTATCCATGTTTACTGTTAGAGTCTCGTAAATGTAGTTGTATTAATAATTCTCTCAGATGAGCGTGCGATACTATTGTTTAAGGGACTCCGCTGCTCTCTATAATAGTTTAGCCGGTGGTTCCGGTTCACGTGGTGTGGTCACGTGACTATGCTACCTCTGACCTCTCGAGTTACTGTACTTCCCACCTGTAGAGACGGATGTCCTGTCCGCGCGCGATTTGGGGTTCGGTATCGATTTCGTAATCTTTGGCGCGTGCAAGCAATACGCATAAATTTACTCTGTCATGCTAAATTCTAACAAGTACGAGTTGTGTGTTGTATGGAGTGGACATTTATTAGATATCAAGTAGATATGTTTTACCTATTTCACACGTTATTTGAATGTTAAAGGAAACATACTAACGTTAAAAATAATTATATATTTACGATGAATATATAAAGAATAATATATAAATAAGTATATTAATATTTTTGGTTTATAATTTCTAATTTAACACTATTTTAAATCAGTGATATTCAATCAGGGATCACATATTGATTTTAATGCGTAAAATAACTGGCATATATGCAATTCGAATATATTCCTCATTTCTAATAATGGGTTGTTTATTTGAACATTGCGGGATACACATTTTGAAAGATATACGAGGTAATGGAATAAGCTCATATAATATTGAGCAGTAAAAGTACAGAATACAATGCAATTTACACCTTAAATTACAATTATATTATTTTATAATATCATAAAATACTTCGGGAATGTTTATTGCGATTAGAATGTATAGCATACAGCATAGAGACACGAACCGTATTGAAATTTCCTAATAACACTTGTATGCGTCAGTATTAAATAATAAATATCAACAATTACTATTTATAGGACCATAAATATTGTATTAAAAATACTTTTATCTAACGATAATTTGAAGATAACACTTTACCAGGTAGTGCTGCATTTAATTGACATGTGTTAAATATTTGTATTCAATTATCAAAATCATTAAATCATTTTCTCTCAAAATTCCCATATTTTACTGTTTCGTCGTTGTACTTGCATCCATCCCTCACTGCAACGCCATTGTTTGCAATAATGACGTGACGTCACGGGGCGTGCGCAGCTGCTGTTCTTGCGGCCACTGTTCTTGATACATCACAGCAACTGTAGATATGTGTTAACTCCCCTTATATCTGAATTTGTACATGCTCGAATGTTGATTCATATATTTTTTAACCCTCTTTTTGGTATTTATATATTTATATATAATTAAATGAAAAACAATTGATCGCCATTGTAATGTTTAGTAGTGATATAACTTGTATACCAGCGATGCCAACACTATTCTTAAGTAGCTCAAGTAAGCGTCAGAGATATTTCCGAAAGCATCGCATTGATGATTTAATTTATCACCCAATGTACAACAATTGTTTCCAAAGAGGTATCGTTCATCTAATAATTTTAACTTCTGTATCGCCAGAGGCCTGTGCCAATAAACTGTTCTGTTCGTCTGTCTGCCTAAAAGCAACACCTCCTGTAGAAGACGTCAAGTCAGACACTGATTACTGATTGGTCTGTTATGGTCAGCTGATCTATCACTGAAACTGACATGCAGTAATAATTAAGTACACAACACAACATCCATTCCTGAATTCCAGATGGAAAATAACTGACCAAGACGTTACACATTTTTTTATAATACGAGTAATGCTGAGATCATATTCTTCATTGGAATTTTAACGCAAAACGGGACTAGAGCATGAAATATAAATTACAAAAAAAATCTTAGTCTCGTCACACGATTGTGAAATAATATTATATTTAGTCGTTTCTTATAACTTTATATAGCAATTGTCTTAGCAAAATAAACCGCAAAAAATTAAAGTCTAAATGTTTCTCAATTACTTTGGGATGATATGCCGAGGATAATGAGAACAGAACCTATATTCACTCAGGCGGAGAACCTCGGCATTTGAGGTACAAATATACAAATTGCAAAAAGGAACATGGCGATCACTGACATGGATTTCTTAGGAAGTTTTTCGTTTCACAGAGTTCATGACAATAGTACAGAATACATTGAGATTATTCAATACAGTGCACTGATTTTTCTAAAAAGATAACGTAAGCTAAGGATGGATAGTCTAGACAGGTAATACGAGGGGATATACTTATTTCTTTGTTTGGAAAAATATGGACATTTAAAAAGGTAATTGTACTCATCACCAATTATATCATTGGAATCACTCGGCAAACATCGGGTTTTATTTCTTTTCCGACTCTTTCCGATAAAATCCTCTTTGATGTGATGCTCTACATAAAAAAAAATCAAGTGGTTTTATACACTCAACAAAATAAATTAAGGGCCAGCAGATATTTTTTTGGGGACACTTTCTACCAAATTTGTAACTTGGCTTGAGGAACCTAGTGCTATTCTTCTTCATAGTATGCGTCGGCAAGTTCTTGAAGAGTACTTGGATCCTACATACGTTTGGAAATGCTAAGTTGTTAAAATTCTATAAAGCTAAATTTATTTGTCCAAAAAGGCTCCTGGTCCTTAATTAATTTTGTTGAGTATATAAATCAATATGTTAAACCTTTATCTAACTCGCGCAGTGAACATTCGGGGGCATATCAGAACAAGGGAGAATGGGCTTTAAGTGCTGTCGAAGGAAGAAGCATAACTAACTGAAATTGTTCTAATATTCATGATTGGCTTAATAACCGCGGGAAACAACAATTCTTCTTGTGGATAATTGTACGTGTTTAAGTGGGGGATCCCATGCAAATATCATGAGCTCTTTAGTAAAACGCAGTCTGTGGCTTCTTATTGAGCACCGCAAAAGTGTCGGTTCGCTTCATTGGTCCAGCACAAGACGTCGTGCATTCTAGGCATGATCTCATTGGATCATGTGACTTCACATGCCGTACGTGAGTTCCGCCGAGATTTAGAATTATTGTTCCATGTCGTAAATATTTAACGCTGAAACATTAAAGAGGGTTGACGGCGTCTATTAACCGCGGATATCCGCGACCACGGAAGCGATGCGTGACCACGTGACTCGCGTAAAGCTGCGAGGTTCACCACTGAGAAACATTATTGACGATGTTTTTAATGGCTCTATGGTAGCACCGACTGCGAGATGCGCTGTAAATAAGACATAATGTGAGAAATTTAACCACCGTTTTCCATTTATCCTGTCATAAAAATTATATATTTTATTTAAAACAACATAATATATGGTGACCCTAAGTGCACATTATAACCATTATTCATGCAAAGGGAGAAAATTACCCCATTACATTTTACGCTCTTATTGCGGTCGGGTATAGGCTTAATTAGTTTAAACTGGGTGTACAGATAGTTAAGTAGATTTAGCACACATATGCGGCATATTCGGGAAAGGGCACATTCGTGAATAGATCCTGATCCTGAGATCAGAGTTGTAAACCATTTTATGGACTGGAAAATTAAGGCAATAGCTTTTATGCAATATCCATCAGGGGACAATTAAATTATTACAAGGATAAACCATATTTATGCATTATTATCGTAGTTTCTATAGATGGAGCAAGAGTAGGCTATAACACTATCAGCGTGAGTTCAAGAACATGTAAAAATAGAATGTGATCATATATTCGTCGTTCATTAACAAAAACAAATTTTAAAAAACTATTGCTGGTCATTTAAAATAAAGTCTATCTATTATTTTGATGACACAGGTTCCCTAAATTAATTACTGATCTGTAATATGCATGCTACAACATTCTTCCTGATAAAGCATACATTACTTTACACATTTTGTCGTATTATTCACTGATATCGTATTCCACACCGACCAAGAATCAGATAACGGGTATCTTTCGTTGGCGTTCAATTCATAGGAAGTATATGTAGTCTTGTTTAGCTCCGCATTCCAGCAGCCTGTACAGATACGTATCATCATTATGATATCCGACGAGTCACGCATATTGAAGCATTCAAGGAGGGCGCACACATATACCATACTCGACGGCATCTTAGCCAATCCGCAACGTCTCCTATTATCGTGAGGTAGAGAGATTGAGAAAATCAGTACATCTCTCTCTCTCTCCTCTCTCTCTCTCTCTCTCTCTCTATATATATATATATATATATATATATATATATATCGTTGGATATATATACTAGCGCTATATATACTAGTATATCTTTAAAATTAAAGCGCTATTTACCTTCCATATTGGCGGAATGATATCTCTAACCTATGCCTTCTTATCGCATAGCATTTTAAACCTGATAAGAAAGCCAACTAATTTAAATAAATATACTCGTAATATCATTCATATTTAATAATTTAGTTTGTTTGTTAATGCTGTCTTGCAATTGGTTCAGAGTCATCTAGGGTATCAATTAAGATATATAATATTATAAATATTCATATATACTATAATATGACGTTAATGTTATTATTCTTTTTCCCCCCGTCTATGCTGTATTATCAATTATCTATTGTTAAACATGTAAGCAGTTATGTACATTTGGTAAATATTTGTTTAATTGAGTCTAGACGTATTGTAAATTAGTATGTTCTCCTTATATAACGTACATGTATTTTCTTTCTTAAATTTAAAGTTTGAAATCAACCCGTTTTATTATTTGTTAAATAGAAACCGAATAACTGTAAAGTTAAAGGTTAATACAAACAATAATTGAATTGTGTCATCATAAAATATGCATAGTATGTATATATTGTAAATTAAATATATCAGAGATAAATCATTTCAGCGCCTATCTAATAGATACATGCACCTATATATTAGTTGACGATATAATTTTCCGCAATATATCTTAAACGAACACTATATCACTGACAATAGATTGTGAAACACATAAATGTTTAAAGGATTTGTTTAAAACCAGAATGTCGACATCAAATATAATGTAAATATATATAAACCCCAAGATATGTAGTTTACAGTATATCGGTAACCAATGACAGTTCTGGTATAAAAGAATCACACATTTCTTAAACTCGGATTTATTGTAATTATGATAAGTTTTTTTCATCATGAATACTATAGTAGACTTTGGTTACAAACAAAATGTTAAATTGAAAACGATATAGGGTGTCAACTGTCAACCTTCACACAACAAAGGTTTCTAGTGTCTTGTGCGTTGCGATATGCATAATTTTGTGTTGGGTATTATATCAAATATATAATGAGCCAAGTGCGGGAGTTAAATATACATGAGGCAGTGTTTTCATCCAACGATTATCTGATTAGTTAGATCTGCGTGTGAAACGGAAATAAGTAGAAACAACGCATGAAAACAGCCAGGAAAGGTGTAAAAGTAATAAAAATGATAACAAATCTCTTTTTTTTAAAATCGCTTTATTATACTAAAGTCTCTCACAATAGTAATATTTGGGACGGATAGTTTTATTATTTTAATGATCTTGTTACAGTTGCGCTGAAGCTTGTGTTTATAACATATATGTATCTGTTAATAGTCCATTTCAAAGTCATATACCTCAGCCATAGTGGAGTATGTTTTCTGGCTTTAAACCGTCAACTCTTCTGCAATTTTCAACTCAAATATGCTTTTTAAAACGTTTATAAATTAAAAATCTTTAGCGCTTGTATTAAGGAGATTATTTACCGTTGATAAATTAGAGAGGCAAGATCACACTTGCAAGTATTTTATATATATATATTTATATACAGTCAAACCCCGTTGTGTCGAACCTCGGGGGCCCATTCGATAACTTCGACACACCGTGTCATTCGAGATAAAGGGGTTTTCCAAATATAAAATTAATAAAACTAAAAAATAAAAGTTAACTGTTGCATTTAGAACTTGTAATGGGTTATATAATGCGATTCACGCATGCTTTCCTGAATAGAGGGTGTTTACAAAACCCAAATCATTAAACGAAAAACAAGACTGATACAAATCGTTGTTTAGTTTTTTATTTTGTCCTTCTTTCACTTGTTTACAAAACATTAATCGTTGCCCAGAAAAAAGTCTGACACAAGTTTTTGCTTTTTGTTTTTGCAATTATAGATTTGGATTTAAGTCGCTCTTCTACGGCAGTTATTGCAGATGACTTTTTCTCTATAGTGTGAACTTTAAGAGTTCGTTTTTGTTTTGGAGGAATTGTTCGGGAATTGTTCGGGACCGAGAATGTACTTCGACACACTAGGATGTTCGACACAACAGGGTTTGACTGTAATTGGTTCAGCATGTTGAACTTTGTCATGATTGTGATATGATAGAATTTGATTTGATATATCCATACTATCATCTTGTAAACAGTTCAGTGTGTAGTATTTCTGTGGAAATGAGGAACTACTTCTGCTTTCAGCTGGCACAGTGACGGCGCCGCTGTTGAGAAGAGGTTGTCACGGAGAGCGGCGGCAACAGTCAGCTACAAGGAGCCTGCGACGAACTCGTGAGTGTCATCGGATAGTCGATTAGCACCACCAGATAGTTAATGGACAATGAGTACAGCCAGATAGTTAATAAGTACCACCAGATAGTTGATGAGTACAGCCAGATAGTTGATGAGTACAGCCAGAGAGTCTGTGAGTACAGCCAGATAGTCTGTAATTATAGCCAGATAGTTGATGAGTACAGCCAGATAGTCTGAGTAAAGCCAGGTAGTTGTTGACTATTCAGCCATAATTCAAGATTAATTTCAGCCCTGACCTATGTGTCTATATTGTTTTGTTTATAAAGTATCAGCAGTTGTGGCATGATTTACTTCTATCTAAAATTCCAAGTTTTGAAAAATAATTATCTCTTCATTCCTAGATGACTGAATAAAAGTCAATCTCAAATAAGAAAATAAAGCTGACCGATTGTATTCCAACCATTGCTTATTTGGTTGTCACAACTTATGAAACTAATTCTAAATCTTATGTAGACAGTGATTAATATTCTTGTGAGCCACAGATAAGTTTGTCCAACTTGTGCATGATGAATGTACAATTGCTGTCCCATGTCTCCACAGAAAACTCAGGCGAGGTGATCCTGGAACCTCACATTTCTGTGCTTCTGAGCCCCTGAAGATCTTCAAGTCTCCACCAAAGTTCAAAAATGGTACACATCTCCTGCATGTTATATCAATACACCTCTGCTCAGTGGTTAACTACTTGTTAATGGTCATACTGTAGTTTACATGTATTCAGTGTCTGTTGCAAGATCATTTTTGCATGCAATATTTATCATTACCATTATTACATATTTTAATACTATCTTCTATATTTTTCGGGGGCGGGTGGTAGCGCAGTGGTAGAACAGTTGGACTTCGGAGCCAAAGTTTCCAGGTTCAAATCCCACCATGGGGGGCCCGACATCAATGTTCGCGAAAGTTACCTTTCTGACGCAATATTGATAGGATGCGATGTCTGTAGAGTGGCAA
>JAUTBT010042966.1:0-16967 GCA_032361225.1 Lepetodrilus schrolli | reverse complement strand
TGCAGACAACAGTTATTCACATAACATCTCCACAACTTTATAATTGATCTTAGAATTCATACTTACATTTGGACAACGTATCAATCAATCATCAACGGCCAAGGACATTGAACTAAATAACTATATGTTAATATGACGTGTCCACAACGTCTGCACAACGTCTGCACAACGTCCTGGTTGGACGTCACTTTGTGACCATTAAGATACGTCCAGACAACGTAATCTCACATCGTTGTCTGGAGGTCATCATGTAACCTTTCAACATGACGTTGTCACAACGTTTGCTCAACGCAGTTTCTGGACGGACCGTATGGTGACCAAACGGCAACGGACCCCAACATGACAATACCTATATATACTGTTTACAGCATGACAATATACTTAGCGAAGTAAAACTATATATTATGTATCGTAATTACGGTAACTGACAGGTAAAACAATAAATAAGCCAACATTGTGTATGCTTACAAGCTATGCATGCATCTATGTCGCTACTGCACGTCATCGTTGCTAGCATGTATCATTGCATAGCTTCAATGTGTGTTGTCTTGCTTCAAAATGTGTTGTCATATTGCTTCATCATGTGTTTTCCTATCTAACGTTTTCCTTTAATCTGTGTCACATATTATTCTCACCCAAATACTCCTATTCAAAATATTCCCCTAGAGCAGTTAATTAAGCCAGTCTAGATTACTGGATAACAGAGGGTAAAGCATTTCAATGGCTCCTTTCATATAAATATATAATACCAATAAATTTAAGTTAACCTTTCGAGACTGTTGATAGTCTAGTCTTCCTTCATTGTGTGTTGTCCTATCTCACGCTGTGCTTCACCGTGTGTTGTCCTATCTAACGTATTGTTTCATCTTGTGTTGTCCTATTATTTCATATTGCGTTGTCCTATCTCACGCAGTACTTCATCTTGTGTTGTCCTATCTGACATTTTGCTTCATCGTGTGTTGTGCTATTATGCTGTCATATCTCACGTATTACTTCACCGTGTGTTGTCCTATTTCTTCATCTTGTGTTTTCCTATCTAACGTATTGTTTCATCTTGTGTTGTCCTATTATTTCATATTGCGTTGTCCTATCTCATGTATTACTTCATCTTGTGTTGTCCTATCTCACGTTTTGCTTCATATTGCGTTGTCCTATCTCACGTATTACTTCATCTTGTGTTGTCCTATCTGACGTTTTGCTTCATCCTGTGTTGTCCTATTATGCTGTCATATCTCACGTATTACTTCATCTTGTGTTGTACTATCTGACGTTCTGCTTCATCCTGTGTTGTACTATTATGCTGTCATATCTCACGTATTACTTCATCTTGTGTTGTACTATGTGACGTTTCCATTCTTCTTATGTTGTCCTCTTGCTTCATCTTGAGTTGTCCTATCTCACGTATTAATTCGTCTTGTGTTGTCCTATCTGAAGTTTTGCTACATCTTGTGTTGTCCTAATGCTCCATCCTGTGATTTCTTATTTAACGTTTTGCTACATCTTGTGTTGTCCTATCTAGTGTTTTGCTTCATATTGTGTTGTCATATCATGTTTTGCTTCATACACGTCAAACACTTCGCAAATGTCATTTATCTTCCTCCAAACTATAGAAAACCCAATGTACCCAGTGGTGGTTTCAAATGGAAGCTGACAGTTCAAATTGCTGGCTGTAAAAACACGTAATACAAATGGTGGAAGCAACGTTAATCCGCCTAATGCGACAGAACATTCTAATTTACAAGCAAGATCAACTGATTCTTGACCGAGCACCATTTCTCGCAGGTAAACCTCATCATTGTCAACGAGAACATGTTCTTAACGTTTAACATGTTTAATCCTTACAGCAAGTGCATGCAAACCTTCCAACCGATGGGGTATCCTACTGAAATTATATAAGACTAATTTGTAGATGTTATCATGGGCACTTCACTACAGCCTAGCTTAGTCTAATACTGTAACCAAAAACGGAAGTGATAGCACACTTTATTTGGTATGTATCTCAAGAGCTAAGGTATTTTATTTCAGCGTGGCCCATGCCCTCCATTAAAGCCCTCCGTGAAAACAGAGGGACGGCTCGAATATCTTGTAAGAGGATTTTAGAAACCAGAGTATATTATCATTGCTCTTCGTGCCTCGGAGACGGAAAAGTCCGTTTGTGCTTACGATAAGACTCGGGTATTGTAGTACCCGTACAGGGTATTGTACGATGGGTTTCGGGTGGGATTATACCTGTGACAGTGATAAATGACACAATATAACATGCTGAACAAGAAAGAAGATATGCAAATTTTTCATAAAAACGGAACATAAAGGAATGTAGATCTAGTTAGCTACATCGTGTAGCGACGGATAGGAAGCTATAGCCAGCGATAGACCTACCACGAATATACCACGTGTAGAAGACATTTCCCTGGTGACCATATATTCTCACGTTTCTTATTCACCTATAATATTTGAATTAAGACTGACAATTGTTAAGGACCATCTTGGTACGTATGCACTACTTCATCATGGTCATAAGCATTAACTGAAAAATGCTATGTTTACTTAACGTATTAATGGAAATGTTCATTCATATGATTATATCAATGTTGCTCCAACATTACTGCATATTTTCCAGAGTACAGTACAGAAACACAAGTTTTTGGTTATTTTCACATTTCCTTATTGAACAAAACTAATCTCCCATCATGTAGTTTGTTTATTCACATGTTTTTAAGGTCTTTTTGGCCATGCATTAACCATCTCATATTTAAGAAAATATACTTATGTAATTTATGTATTTATTAATCTTATTTGCAAAGCATCAACCATAAAATTAGGTAATCAGTTATAAAAAAGCCCGATGTTCTTGGCACTATGGTAGCAAGGGTAAGTCTTTGAGGAGTTTATGCAACTCTGTTGGGTTCTAACACAGCCAGAATTCAGAATATGCATGCAATAGAGGAAATACATCTCATTTAACAGTAGTAGGCTATATATGTCTGATTAAAAACGCTAAATTTGCCCCAAAATACTAAACCATACCATACTTGCTAAATATAATATAGTTCAAATCTTCAAAATCAGTTTTTTTTAAATATTTAAAAAATAAGAAAAGAAAAAAGTATGCAAGTAATAAGGTTTGTTAGATACCCCCAATGTTATTCTATGGGGTGTGTGGGTGTGTGGGCGTGTGTGTGTGGAGGGGGGGGGGACTGAGTGAACTTTCTCACTCACCATGTGCAACTTGAAGGGAGCCATATGTCTGACCTCTTCCTGTAAGCTGATATTTCCGGACTAGTGGTAACCAGCGGTAACTACCAATAATGCTTATAATCCAAAATCTAAGCAAATACGTATTATATTACAAGTTTTTCACACTAAGAGCATTTTACTCATATTTTAGACATGCCTGGTGTACATGGTAAAAAACAAATTGATCACGTCCAGTTATTTGCTATATATGATTAATAATTATGGATAAAATAGGTTATCAAATTTTAGTACGTGTAGACTAATATTAATTTGATTTTAAATCATGTAAACTGTAATTTTATATTAATATTTTTATTTTTATTAGAATGTAGACTGTATTATAATTTGTTTTGTAATTTTATTCGGTTTAACCAATCAATTTTAAATCTATACAAATTTCTGAAAAGTATCTGATATAACTACACTCACCACCCATGTTTGTTTAGTCAGTCTACCAGCAACCGTAAGGTATTGCAAGCATTTTATGCGACAATTTTAGAAAATTGGTCATAAACATGAGATATGATCGGAGAGCATGTTGTCTATTGTGATGTTAGAGTAGAGACGATGGTTGCATTGCATGTACAGCAGTTGTTAAGCAAGGAGACGTCCTGTTCCCCTTTCTTTCTACTGCAACAATACAACATAAAACTGCCCATTGAGATGGCTGATTTAGTAGAAGTTCAACAGGGCCCACCTTGTTTGTGTCCACATTTTGTGTTGTTTCTTGTGTTGCGACATCTCGAATATCTGTCACAACCTTGTGCACGGAAAGTAAGTTGTGATTTTTGGCAGGCAAATTCGAGCATTAGTAAGATTATGACATGATACGCCAAGCCGACCAGCGCATAAAGATGCGTATCACACGGCTTCTCTCAACTTGGTAATTATGCTTGTTAAAAAGACTTAGAAGTTTGTGTGCGATATGACTTTGAAGGCATTCATACCCATAATGAGGCAATTATTGATAAGTTTCTTTCAAGTTATTGTGTTTCAAAGGTGTATAAGGCATGTTTGAGAATTCTCTGTGTGTGTGTGTGTGTGTGTGTGTTTGTTTGTTTGTGTGTGTGCGTGCGTGCGACCGTGCGTGCGCACGCATGCACATACAATGTCCATCTACACCTACATGGTATAACGAGGATTATATATTTTATAGATATAACCTGTGCATTTAGTGAACTTATGTCCTATGGTAAAAGTTCTTCAAACTAGATTTCAATTACTGAATGCCATCCAGTCATACCGTTAAAACTATTACAAACATACTGTTATGATACCATACACACACACACACACACACACACACACACACACACACAGAGTTTTTTTCCTAAAGTTGAATACAAATTTATTCAGCTAATTTTGCGGGAAATAAGAATACCAGTGAGTATCCTATAAAAATGGCTACCTGGCATTAGTCGAAAGAGAAATTATAGAGGAAAACAAATATACTTTTAGAATATTAGTTAACATAGTCATATAATACTAATTAAATATTATATATAGAAACTGTCATCATTACTCAAAATAGAATCTAATAGTAGCCATTATTTAAAAATAGACAAACAGATATGTGACTATGATAACACATGACAGTGATAAAGGGGGATTACTCTATTCTCTATGCTGATTGTAAAATGTTGGGTATCTGGTAAATGTACATACATATATATATGTCCATTTAATGCTTATATATATAAAAACATTTAGGAACTATACTCAGCCAAAAAAGAAGGTAACAAATTGCAGTTTTCTGTTATGTTAATTATTTGAGCTTATGTGACCCCACGTCTAACAGCATATTTTTCATCACTTTAATTTGGCAATAACACTACTTGACGGTGAGTTGACATCAAAACTAGGTATCGGTGCGTCTAGCACTTAAGACATGCAGAGTGCCACCGATTCAGAATGGTTTGTGGGTGACCGAACCCATGACTAATTCGAGAGATGATGAAACAGCACTGACACTGATTGCACAGATGACGTAACGTATTTTGTCCGTCATCCATATACGTGACGTCACTCACGTTGCTCCTGATCGTGGATGATCTATTGTTGGTTCTTAGTTGAGCAAATCTCCTTCGAGTACGTATCACCTGTTGGCTGCAACCAAGCATTCGCACCACTTCCGGTACGGCTTGTGCAGCTTCCAATATGCGTGTGGTGCGTCCTCAGTCAATAATCAACAAATTGGATTTTAACATCGTTGTTTTATGCAGATTTGTATATATTTTTCTGTGTGCCATAAACGATAGGCGTATTCTCTCTGAATGTGGCGCCCATGGATTGGTCACGTGATCTTCTGTACGTCCATTTAATGCTTTACACAAAATTATCCGTACATGTCCACCTTTAAGATAACTGGGTATAGGTGCTTGTATAAAAGGCACGCCAGCATATGGGCTAGACATACTTTACCAATAGAGATATTTTAATATGCAGTGGGTTCTTGTGAGGAACTTTGTAACACAATCAAATTATTTTTTTAGTTCAGTATATTTATACATGTGTTTAGTACTATCAATGCATACCATGTTTTTCAAAGTGAACATTCCTGTACACAAATGTAACCAATGTCGATTATTCAAAAGGTAAGTTTTATTTATGTTAAATTTGTTGCAGATATTTATTGACATTCATAGAAAGAAATTCTGCACTAATTGACATCCCCTTTGTATAGGACACTATTTTGTATAGTACTGCATGTTTGTTAAAAATGCAGACCTTTCAGAAAATGTTCACTCCGAGAACAATAAAAACCCTATATCCTTTAAACCAGTCAACTTTTGTACGGCTTCTATATCAAATATTAATGCATGATTCCCCATCTATGTTACCAGTAAGTTGATCTCGTGAAAAGGATCAGATTATAAAAGATAATTTCATACTTGTACTTTGAATAGTGATTGTTAATGACGTAGCCACAGGGGATTCTGCTATCGTGGCATAGACGATGCTTTCTATGCTAAGAAATGTTTTATTATCTTGTAGATTACAGGTGCACTGAATACACACAGGTGTGCTGTTATCACAGAAGGTCTTCTGTAGCTTTTTTCCCCTACAAATGTATACTTAATTCTATATATTTCTAGATGTTTATGAGTTTTATATCTGTTTGCATGTTGTTGTTATTGATTTGGGGTTTATAGACACTTTCACAACTTTTCACTCAATCATGGCTTGCATGCATACGTACTGCATGTACTAGTCTGGATTTCCACCAGTTTTTATAGTGCTAGCTCACTTGGAGGTATATCATGCCGCATATAGAACATGAATACCCCATTCAGACACAGTATACTGACTCCGAGCCGACCAGTCCTTGCTTTATTGCTGAGCCCCAAGCAGGGGAACAACAAGTACCATCTTTTAACATCTTTGGTATGACGCGACCAGGGATCGACACCGCGACCTTCCGCACTCCTTGTTTGCATGCATAATTATCGCTGAAACGAATATTTAATTACGAATATTCAAATAGTAAAACAGCATTCGAATATTCAAACGCATTTGCAGAAGAATTGTAGATCACACGTTTTTCTGTAATACCTTTCAGACCTTCTTATTTCAATGTTATTGCTCAATATCTAGTCAGAAAACACAACAAGATTTCAAACAAATATTCAAATACAAATGGAATACTTAAAAAACGAATATTTGAATAGGACTTTTTATATTCGTTTCAGCTCTAAATATCTGCAATAAATTTAACATAAATAACACTTACCTTTTAGAATATCGACACTGGCTACATTACTGTGATGATTGCACATTGTATTATACATGTACATGCTGACAGATGGAGAACTCGTAAAGATCTAGAAATAAATGCAATAACACTAATGCCCACATATCCAGCACTACAATGTTATGTGTATAGAATGGATTAAGATCTTGCCTGTGATATAAATAGCTTAAGTGCCATTATTATGGATGTGATTTAACCTGTTTGTTAGTAGTAATGCACAATTATTCAGATTAATATTGATAAATTTATCATGAGAAATTGAAAAAAAATTACATTTTATATATAATAATTGATTTCTATTGAACATTATTCATATTTCATCCTCAAGGTTCAAACCTAGATCCAGACTGCTCTTTCATATATTATGTCTGCACAATGCCTGTAGTGTATGGTTAATGTTACTGAACCTCTCCTTTAGAGGATGTTCATGATCTATGAGACACCTATTTATAGTACACTTTCTGTACCGCTATAATAGATATTCCCATAATATTCACCTGACCCAATGCCAATATCTGCATGTATCCTGTCTCCATGGTTACCTGGTACAGTGAGATAAGTACAATAAAGACATGACATACAGTCTCATATTACCTAGTCTGAGAGAGGCACCCTTTGATCTCGGCTAATCAGAACCCTCCCCTGTCTCCTAGATCTATATCGCTGTCTTCAGACAGTAGATTCCTGACATTGTTATGGAGAAAAAGCATTATGGTGATAATGGCCTCTTCACATTGTTTATTGGTCAGGTATGTGTCCCATGGTGACAGCAGGGAAAAAGAGGCATATATACAAATCGCCGTAAAGTGCTTGGTTATATTCTGCAATAAAAAGCGAAGAGTGCCGTTAAGTCACGATGAGGCTATGAATAACACTTGCTACATGAGAGATGTCTGTATTTATTGTGTGCATCTTGAGAATGAGCGGAGACATGTGTTTGTAGTATAGGAGCTCGTCTCCATGCATGCATCCATCCTCTTGAGCAAGACTCAGTGGCAGCTCTTTCATACGCTATTCTGACACTGGGCAACACCCATAGTCATTGAGGAAATATTTGTTTGTTATGGTTGCGAAGACATTGTTATGAAGCATATTCTGAAGAGAACTTGACAAAAATAGTAAATAAATAACCGACAAATTGACAAAAATAGTAAATAAATAACCGACAAATTGACAAAATAGTAAATAAATAACAGACAAATTGACAAAAATAGTAAATAAATAACAGACAAATTGACAAAATAGTAAATAAATACCAGACAAATCCAAATGTCTTCTTGCACATGTCAATCAATCAATCAATCAAAATATACATTTATTAAGTGCTGGTACCCAGCTATAGGCTAGCTGCTCAAGGTGCTTAGATCATTGGGTCATTGATAACTAATAGTTATTCAATAAAACAGGACCGAGGAGCTCTCTGATTGGCTCAATCTATGACCATTACATTTTTATTCATCTCGATGTTAGTAGACCAAATCAGTGTTAATTAACCCTAATTGCCCAGTGCCCGTAGCATATGTTTTAGAAGACACTGAAATGCTTTTCCCTCTGTTCTCCAGTAATCTAGACTTGCTTATCTGACCTAAAAGAATATTTTGAATAGGAGTATTGGGTTAGAACAAGGTGTAACACAGACTAGCTCTTAACCCAACAACCAATGAAATATTGTAGAATAAAAATCTAAATTGATTCTTCAAATTACTGGTATTTCCAACTCTGATTGTAGATTACCGTTGGCATTGCTACATTTTCAATCGAGTTTTCATCAATTTGGAAATTTGTGACAATGGATTGACATTTTGCCGATTACAAATGATTTCCATGAAGAATTATTACTTCAACATGTGTATGCATATTTTCAAGTAAAATAATATATAATTAATATTCCAAATACAGATACTTGAAAAAGAAAAGGAAAAAAGAATTGGGTTAATGAATTTGTCAATTCTTCACATATTGTAAAAAACAACAACGAAAAGAATCAGGTAACACCTTATTATCTCCTTATTATCTCCTTATTATCTCATTAACTGAATCACCTCTGCTTCTCTGGCAGCACGTTTCCGCGCTATTATTTTGTCATATTGCAGGTTGTTATGTCTTAAAACTCAACTTTTGCCGAAGACTGTTTACTTTGTGTTTCTTCTCGCCCAGACTGGAGTCTGATGAGCTGTGTTTTTTTTTCTCTTTGTGAAGGTGTAAACACCGATTGATGTCTTCTGAAGTGGTGGATTACACACCATCAATCTTACCGCTGTCAGTGGGAAATATTCCACAATTATCGCGTGCTTGTAGTATAGTTTCTAGTATTTAAAATTGATATCGTATTCCATATGTATATTGCAATAAATGTATATTTCTTGTAAATGTATTTTGTGACAAAGTTTTAGTCAGAACTGGTTTTTAATATTTAGAATTGATTTATTTTAACTCTGTCTGTGTAGAAGGCAACTGCAGATGCCCTAAATCGTAGTGCCTGTGCCTAATCCAGCAGGGAGAGGGTTAAAGATTATCTATGTATGTATTATCATTAATTTATTCTGAAATGTATATTGCAATAAATATATATTTCATATAAATGTATATTGTAACAAAGATTTGGTCAGAAATGGTACTTGATATTTGTACCATGTACCAGTTGGAAGCTAAATCACAATTACAACAGTTTTTCGACAATTTCTTGTAGACATCCACTTTGTGAGACTCATTATGGTAAATTAATAACATATTTTAGGAGCTACTTTGTATCAGATTTCCTCTCAGATTGCCAACATGTAGCACAATTTGACAATCTCTCCACGTTGTGGGGCAAACATATGAAAGGCCATCTTTTAAATGACTGCCCCCTGGGTTTCAATGATACCATTCCCTTTCCCCCGACTGCAATTAACACTTAAAACAGCTGCAGGGAGGGTCTATAACAAGGACTAATAGGAACATTTAGGCTGAACATTTTCGCTGCTGTGGACCAGTCATGGAAAAAAAATGTATTCCTCTTCCAGAACTGATCCTGGGGCTGGTGTTCTTATCACATGACCCGATGCCCTTCGACCTCAAATCAAATATCTAATTTCATTGGATGGAGAAAAAAACCATCTGAAAAAACAAGTCAGTGGTGCATGCGTTCTCTCAGAATCCAATGAGCTCTCCCGATTGGTTGAGTGGTTTCCATAGCAGCTGTCAAAGATTGTGAATGAAGGGAGTAGGAAGATCCAGATGATTTCTTTCTCATTGGCTTATGCCTGTTGCCATGGCAACATGGAAGCATGGGGGTAAAATCATGCTGAGGCAATTCCCCGCTGTAACAAAGTGCAAAACCATTTGAGGCCCTGCTCGTGCCGTCTGAGGATAGACTCGGCTTGGGTTTACGACCTATCCCAGTTGGTTTATGGCTCCAATCAGTTTCGCTATGCTGAAGTCCGCACTTACATCTTAGATTTTGCTTATTTCAACTAACCTCAATTTTCTTTTTTACATAATTTTATATTTAAAAAAAATTAATCCTTTTCAAGTTTTGGTACTTATTTACAAGGAAGGATAAGAATCTCAAAATGAATGATGTTTTTTTTTATTAGTAATATGATTGCACTTCATCAAATGTGCTTGGAAATTTCACAAGGGCATCAAGGTGAACATGATCTGTATGTGATTGAATATGTGATCTTATCATACCTTGACATAAATAAAAGATATATATCTGTTCACAAAGTACTATCTATTTATAAAGTACTAGCAATGAAGGGGGAGGGTGGTAGCGCAATGGTAGCACGTTGGACTTCGGAGCCAAAGGTTTCAGGTTCAAATCCCGCCTTTCTGACTCGATATTGATAGGATGCACTGTCTGTAGAGAGGCAATGCAGATATCATCCTGGTTTGTCAGTACCAGCCAGTGCTTGCAGGTTTACATTCAGTGCTACAGATGTTGCAGGTTCCTCCTGCCCTAAACTGACAAACTGTGATACTACTAAGTGAAAGAATCTTGATAGTGGCTCTAAATCCAAATTCAAAATCAAACAATCAATAAAATTGTTTTGTAGTGCAATGAGCAATAATCACTGTGAGAATGGAATTTGATGCTTTACAATTCGAATTATAATAATAATAATTAGTAGTAGTAGTAGTAGTATTATACATACATTATAAATATTACACATATGCTCATGCACACATGCACACACACACATACACACTCAGACATGGAATATATTTAATTAATAATAGCATCTGTCAGTATGCATCTACAGTATTTACCATGACATGAGCAAACCAAAAAATCTTCTAAATATACCCAGCTGCCACATATACAACTGTTCTCCATATTGTCTGTCTGTTTTATAACATCCAGCATGTATAAAAAGTGTCAGGTATAGGCAATGACTGGCTGGCATGCATCAATTACAGCCAATGGTGCATTGTTATCGGTGATGATGTGTTGCCAGGTTATTATTATCTGTTATCACTGGACCAGGTGATATGATTCAATACAAGGCCCAGAGGGGTGGTGCAATATGTAATATTTCATGTTATACAATGATGGATGATTCATATCTGAAATACTGGTAGTTCATTGACATTTATTCGCAGCATCTGGCAATTTAAATTTAGTAATGGTGAACATTTGTCAGGTTGAGATCAGGTCATATGTATTTTAGTCAAAGAAATAATGTCTGGTGTAATCATATTTTATGTATTCATAGATTATACCTTTTTTTCCCCATAATACTTTTAGTTATAATGCATTAATTTTATGCTTATTTTGCATTTTATTATTTTTTTTAGGTTATATATCTAGGAAATAAATGGGTAGGCTATGTTCTAAAAATGTCATAGAAAATATGTAGAACGGCAGATCCTAGATTAACCTTAACCAGTGTTGTATAGAGCATGTCTGATTGCCATCAGCAGTAGGAAGGTTAAAAGGAGTCATACACATAGGTGATTTTACCTATGATTGTTATTTTTATTACTCAAATGTAAAATATAATGCTATATTTGTAAGAATCCGAGCTTTCAGGAATGAAAAGCCACACAAACCCATTGACATAAATCCTTTTACCTGCTGATAGTAAACAAGGATTGTTTACAAAATATGCCTATTCAGTCTGTTAGTCACATGGTTAGAAGAGTATTTTGTGATTGGTCCTTGGTTAGATGGTTGAGAGGTCACACGCTCCTGCACTCATCTAGCAGACTGCTAGTAAAATGAGCTGATTTATCGATAACAGATAATTTGGAAAGAAATCAATCACTGTGTAGGATCATCAGTTCTTTAGGCTTATAAAATTTGAATTTGAAAAGGTGTTCAGAAGTATTTCTCCCATCTGAACACCTCAGTGGCTCCAGAATTCCACGATGGTCAATGAAATTAGGGTATGTTCCCTAATAATTTCCAAGAGTATGTACCCTGGTGCATTCCTTGATATCTAAGTCTGACGTTTCATGACATGTTCCTCTTTGAATTGTACCATGTATTACATGATGTGCACCATGATGTGTTCCATGTGTTCTATGATATATACCATGGTGTGTTCTATGATGTGTTCCATGATGTGTTCTGTGATGATGTCATTCTATGACATATTCATTTAATGTCTGATGTTCCGTCAATTCCCAGTAGGAGAAGCTTGGTTCTGGAAACCATTGCACCTGGGGATCTCCAACTGTGTTCTGGCCATTTTCTTCTGGCTTTGGGGTAGCGCCAGTTTGTTTCCTTTCCTATGAGACCTGGGTCAGAGGTAATTCTACTGACCTCTCACCTTTAGAGTACATATACACTTGTGTAAGTTGCCGTGTTCTCAGGAGTATCAATTAGTCGATATCAGTCTGTTTCCACTGAGGCAGAAATGGCAACATGAAGAAATGCTGGCAATCTGTGTAAATACTGTCCAAAGCTAATCTATTGGAAAATATTTATTTATTTATCTTGGGAGTGGGGGTGGGGGGATTAATTTAATTGTGTAAATAGTGTCCAAAGTTTATCTATTGGGAAATGTTTATTTATTTATATTTGAGAGGGGACTAATTTAATGGACAGTGTTGATTGTGAGGGGGAAACATTTATTTAATATGCTTTAATTGTATCAATAGTTCATTTGATATGCAGGGAGTTTGAACTTGGCACAGCCTAATACTATCTGTTTTAGAGTTGAAAAAGCAAATGCCAGTGTCATGATGAAGATTGTGGATATTCTCAAAACTGTCATGTAATCATTGTATCTTGTCTACCACTGCTATATGTATCATATAATCTATAATGCCAATAGAACCCAGGACTCTTGGACTGATTCTGATAATTGTGAGTTCAATATACCACAAGGGCAGAGAATTATACTAACTTGTATATTGCCAGAAAGTGTTCTGGGAGGTATCAAAGATTGCTTGGTTGTTATGAAAATGACATTAACACTCGCCATGCTGGACATGTATGTTATTTAACCTTCTCCATGCTGATGGCAACTGGAGATGCCCTGTTGAGAAGTGACTTTAATTAAATCAGCAGGGAGAGGACAATAGAAAAACTGCTGAATTTCAATTAACTTCCCAGAACCTTTAGCCCTTGCAGTTATTGCCATGAAGAGATTCACATTTGGAATAAATTACCTGAAAATTGATTATTTTTTTAAATAGAATCCGTGGCCTTTAAAAATCTCCTTGGAAACCTTCTTTACCATAAATGTTGTGAAGAACAATTGACCACTCCCTGGTCTCTAACTGGTGATATATGAGAAATAGACCCCACACCCACCACCACCCCAAAACTCCCCCTCCGCTCCTCATTCCCTCCCCCCCCCCCCCCTTCCCCCCCTATCTGAGAGCAGTATGGGGATCTGATGCACTGGTAACCATCCTAATGCTAGCTGAGATGAAACCCGACACCAATTTGGCCCAGGGGAGAAGGCTGTAAGTTCACTGTAGAGTGCTCAACCCAAAACACAAGCCTGTTCCCAGCCCTAGTATACAACTGACTGAAAGACAGACAGACAGACACCTAGAACAGATTCTAACTGGGATTTTATTCCTTGCATCTTTGTGGAATCCGGTGAGTACTGTGTGTCTGTGTGTGTGTGTTGGTCTCTGTAGCTAGAGTTAGAGGCTTTTCCTTGACCCGCTGAAACTAGAGCATGTCGAAGTTATTGTGGGGGTCTCGGGGAGCTATTTTGGGGGACTGATTTTCCCCAACTTTTCCCCCCATGCCGGACTTGGGATGTCTGTGTCCATTGATCTGCTGTAAATTCAGGATGACTGAGTTAAGAAAGATTTCCTTGTTGGTGTTTGAACAATCAGTGAAGCACAAGTGTGAAAGTTTATAACTTACACAGATTGCATGGTATTGTATGTAAATATGCATAGCTGTATCTTCCAGGTAGTACTTTGTCTGGGTCACACCTCATCCAAATACTCCGATTCAAAATATCACCTAGATCAGTTAAGCACGTCTAAATTACTGGAGGGTAAAACAGTTCCGTGGCTCCTTTCATATAAGTATAATACAAATCAATATAATTTACATTTAAATGATTTTTCTTTCACCCTCTGAGGCTATGGATAGTTTATGTACTACTGAATGTGCTCTGAATTCATCTGCTGTAATATACGCATATTCCTCGCAATACTGAAGGGTATTACAGTAATAAATTAATAATTGAAAATAGATTTTTCCATTTTACATTATATAGAGTAGTACACCTTTCAAAGCATTCCCTCAAAATAAATACACGCACTATCCAAATGTAACCAGAAGAATTTGAATAATTTATAAATTAACCATATTGTATATCTATAGTTCCTTTAAATATATTTTGCTGCAGTTAATTCATTTAGTAAATAAAGTCTATTAAATTTAATTGAGTAGGATTTCATTAGTCAGTGTCCTTCAAAGCAGACATTAACTTTTATAGTCCTATGAAGAGAAAGGATTTTAAGTGCAGTGAGAAATAATATACTTTGACCCTGGCTGCCCTCTCAGGTAAACTCAGGTCATCTATTGTGTTTTAATTCAATTCCTATTTATAGGTCTTACATCACGAGAACTATATTTTTCGAGGGATAGAGTTTATTATTTATTAAACCTTACCAAAGATAAACTTGTACTTGTGATACTAGATTCTGCAAAATACACTTGATGCATGTAATACTTAGAGAATCTCACCCAAGTGTCTTCTATTATCAAATATACCAACGTGAGTTTTAAATGTAGCATAAATCCTATTATAGCTCGAATTTAGCACAAAATAGTCACCAATATCTGTGATTTAAAGCATTGGGACTTATTATTTTTGTTTTAACAGCAGAAGGATAGTCTGTGAGGTAGCACCAACAACTGGTGGTAAACCGGCCTAGTACAAGCAGGGCATATGCATACAAAACAAGCTGTGATGATGATAATAATAAAAATAATAATATTAATAATAATAATAATAATATTAATAATAATAATAATAATATTAATAGTCATAATAATAATAATATTAATAGTAATAATAATAATAATGGTAATAATAATAATAGTAATAGTAATATAATAATAATAATAATAATAATAATAGTAATATAATAATAATAGTAATACTACTACTGATAGTAATAATAGTAATAAAAATATTAATACTAGTAGTAATATAGTAATAATTATACTACTACTAATAATAATAACAATAGTTGTAATAACAATATACTCAACAAAATAAATTAAGGACCAACAGATATTTTGTGGGGAAGTTTTCTACCTAATTTCTGAACTCAGGTTGAAGAATCTGGTGCAGTTCTTTTTCTAATGTGTCTACAGGTTCTTGAAGAATACTTGAAGCCTGTAGATGTTTGGAAATTCTTCGTTGTTAAAATAATATAAAGCTAACTTTAAATGTCCAAAAATATTACTGACCCTTAATTAATTTTGTTTAGTATATAATAATAATAATAACAATACTAATAACAATAGTGGTTATAATAGTAATAATAATAATAATATATACATTTGTAGAGATTGCCATCCACCGTTACCCAGTGCACTGTTATATGAGTAAATGAATCGTGAAAGCGGCTCCAAACCCAAATTCAACCAACCAACCAATCTAATTCTTCTAAATGTCATCCTTCTTCAAGATGGCTAATATGTTTATTAATGTCTTCAGCATTGTATGTACGTTTATACGGAGAGAGAAAACTACATCATGTCTGCTTCCACAGCGAGAAAACTGCAACACGTGTGTTTATAAAAAACCATGTGTGACTCTCGTACAAGCACTCGGTAATGATGGCTGTATTGTATTTGTGTGAATGTGACGGAAATAATTGATAGGAAGTTATTCTTTTTCACTCCCAGGATGTGTTTCAATGTGGTTGGTCTTAAGAACAAATGGCTGGGTGGGAAGGAAACAGGCCCCTAGATTATGATGCTTTTTTGAAAACGATTTAATGCACCTCAAAATTCACAAATCCTCATATAAAATTTGAGCTTGAGTATGGAACTGTACTCAGGGTTTTGTAATCTCGGTGCCAGGTTAATTTCCATTGTCTTTTAGAAGGATAGAGAATGTGATGGCATGTTGGTTGACAATCTAGACCTTGAGGTCCGAGCTCAAATCTTGTTCCATGACCTATGGTAAATTCTTATTGGTTGAGATGAGGCACCAAGATTGCAAAGCTTTTTTGAGTAAGATTTCATGTTCAACTGTTTATAAATTTTGGATATTGGTTAGAACAGAAATCAAATTTTACTGCATGGACATGAATAGAGAATCACCCGTGCCTTGGAATATCAAATATATCAACACGAGTCGTGAAAGTTATTAAATCTGAGGCTTTTCTGAGGATTTAATAACTTTCATCAACGAGTGTTGATATATTTGATATTCCAAGATACAAGGGTGAGATTCTAGTTATCACCAAATATAATTTTTAAGTCATTAAAGAAGAAAAATGCCACATCATAAAGATTTTACTGTGAAGTCAAATCTTTAGGCTGCTGTGCATTTGC
>JAUTBT010042955.1:0-16967 GCA_032361225.1 Lepetodrilus schrolli | reverse complement strand
ATATATACTGATGGTGGCCATTATCAATCATTGAAAAATTGGCAACATTAAATAACATTAAAGACATGGTATGCACAGATAATTTATGTGTATTTTTGAGAGAGAACATCCCAAAATTGGACTACACGTATACATTAGAATTGAATAGCAGTTTACCTTACTACATTTATATATATACGAGCTATAGTGTCATAGTTACAGTCCGGGTTACCTATCCAGAAGCAATCACTAGAAACATGCACCGTGTGAGGCAACGTTAACCCTTCCTCCAACCATCTATCTCTCTGTATATGTGTATCTCACTGTCTCAAACTGCATGCATATATCGTAGATACTGTTATTGCAATTGTAATGGAAAGAATGTTAAACTTGTGTATATTGAACTGCAGTTGGAATGTATGGCATAGTGGTATAGTATTGAACAGCAATTTGAATATATGGCATACGTGTATAGATTGAACTGCAATTTGAATATATGGCATACATGTATAGATTGAACTGCAGTTAGAATGTATGGCATTATCAGAAGAGAAGCCAGGTCTGTAGAAATATATTCATTTGTCGCCAGTTTTTGATTCCCCTGTGGGGGTCGTCTACTGACAAGTTTCGAGACTGTGTCATTCTCTAAAGTTGTGTCCCTAGCCTTAGAACTGATAGACCACCCGTGGCAATCTTAGCCGATAACACGAACTAGTTTGCATTGATCTAAAATCCCGTTAGTCCTACCCTCAAGCGGCCGCCATTAATGGTTTTCACGGATCCGAGTGTCAGCTGAAGGCAATCGTTAGCCTCAGCCAGGGCCCGCTTCCTGGAAACCATCTTAGTCTGGCCTCGCACCTGCCTCGCCTACCTCCAGCCCCGAGTACACCGTGCCACTGTATCGACCACTTGTAGTGGAGAGCTTCTGATCCACACGGGACCATTGGTGGCAATGAAAATGAAACATCCAGCAGTTTAGTAAAGTTAATGGCGTCGCTGGTCTAGTCGTACAACAGGACCCTGCCAACTGATGCCTGAGACTGTCCATCAAACGTTCGCGCGAGTAGTTTTTAGAAAAGCCAATGTGGAAATCGTTGGAACTTCCACTCTGTAGTCGCCATTGATATTTTTCAGCCTGACCAGATAATGACAATGTATAGTTATAGAAGAAGCTATAGGTCATGAATTAGGCCGATAATAACAAGCTTGCAAATTGACATACAATACATTATATTCACTATCGGGCAAATTCTCAAAACGAAACGTTCGAGTCGCTACTGTGTCTAAGAATGGGATAAAATATACAAATAAATAGGTGTAGCACTAATTCTGTTTTGATAGCCTATTTATATTCCCATAGTTTTCTCCAACAGTTGAAACCTAATATCCGATCTATTTCAATACGACAATGCTATTGTTTCAGTGATGTCTGTCTGTGGTCCACAGTAGCAACATGTACGACTGTTGTAGAGGCTACTCGGATAATTTTAGTTTTGATCTTATATGTACTAATTATATTCATATCTTCCAATTCGATCTGCTAGTATATCTCTAATTTAATGTAATAAAGTCAAAATGAAAATATAAAGAACAAACTACAGGATGTACTGTAGACAGAGATCAGACCACACCTACCTGAATGTGGCGCCACCTACACCTGCTATCACGTGGTGCAGAGACGTGGAGTTGCGTCACGTGGACCGACGTTGTGAAAATCCCATTCATGGATGGTTGTAATAGCTGAGAGGTCCGAGCAACCAAAGACGGCTCACACATTCTAAAACATTTCACGTGTTTTATATTGCATTTTCAAATGCACTATTTAGGGAACAAATATTGTGGATTTACCCAAATACATGCACTAGTAATTGTGTACTATAATATCATATACATTTGTAGTTCGTCATTCTTTAGTACTATTTGTAATTATGCACAGTATCCTGCGATTGAAAATACGTACATATCTAGTATGTAGCAGCACTAGGTAAATGTCTACAACTATCAAGAATGTTGGGCCAGACTGTGTCAACTAACTGGTATCAGAGATACCATAAAAACCGTGTGCCGTCCACGTGCATTGTAATGCCGCTTCATCAGCCGTGTAGCTGTTTGTAATGTACATATAGTTTAACTCTGTCAATGCTGGAGACAACAGGAGATGCCCTAAAGAGCAGAGTATGTGCCTAATCCAGCAGGGAGATGGTTAAATAGGCTGGCTGTATATCGAGAGTATGTTTTCGCATACATACGTTCCTTCTGTGATTATCCATAATACAAATAAAATATTAAGCATGCATGTATATTTCTATATAAGTAATGCCAATTGCATAACGTGTTAAGTGATACTTTATTACGAAAATAACAAACTTCATTATAATAATCGATATCACTCAGACATTTGAAAAGTGATATTTTATTAGGAAACTATATTATTATAATATTACATCGTGCACTGTCTACTTGCAGTCTTGATATTCAAATACATTATTAATGTATTACTGTATATGGGCCAGGAGCCTTACATGCAATACAAAAATGAATGAACAAAACCTTGTTGAATTAACCCTGTAATTATGTTCTTAAACTAAGGACTACTTGTTATACTTCTCAAACATTTCCATCATCTCGTTTAAAAGCCCACAATTAGGAAACTATTTTATTTGGTATTTTCTTTACTCGTCTACTTGCATTCATTTCCACTCATTGGTCCTAACTACTTTCATCCATTTCACTAATGTTTTGTCTCCTTTCAGAGGACGGCTCACACATCTTGATACGTCATTGCAGCGATGACAACTGGGGCAGCCACTGCGGTCTCATCAAGTTTGACTACGGCAAGAAATCCGAGAAAATCTACGGTTGTCTTGAGTCGTGTAATCATGATGGCTGCAACATTGGCACAGAACTAGCTTCAGATGTTATACAGACTTTGTTAGCGACCTTAGCAGCGGTAATTAGTATGATAGTGTGGTGAAAGTGTGGAAAAAAAGAGTTTTATATGGAATTAGAACGTTAAATTCCTTTAAAAAAATAATGTCACAATAAGAAGCAATTTGTTGGTGACAACTGTGACGAAATAAAATGACTGTCCACATTCCAGCTCAGATTTAGCGTAGGTTCGGTTAACAACTATGCATGACGTCCGTGGTGTGACGTTGGGACACACCCGCTGTCTTATTCAGCTTCTCACGACACAGGATGTACTGTAGACAGAGACCAGTCCACACCTACCTGAATGTGGCGCCACCTACACCTGCTATCACGTGGTGCAGAGACGTGGAGTTGCGTCACGTGGACCGACGTTGTGAAAATCCCATTCATGGATGGTTGTAATAGCTGAGAGGTCCGAGCAACCAAAGGTTATGTATAATTTGACAATAAGGGGGGGACATGTTAACAGCCTTTCATGACGAACAACATCTACGAGGTAGTGAAGACGTTACGTATTCATTTATATGTTCAGTAGATAGTGGTATGCTCCTACGCACGTCGAGATTTCGCCACAATACTTGCACACGGCACTGCACCGGAGACACCCCAGTTGTTAAGTTAACTCGAGCTGCCTGTTTGTAGTTCTTGAGCACGGATCTTATCGTCAAGTTTTGTCCTGTATGACGACAGGCTCCTGCACACATGATCACCGTAGACTGACTTTGTTACTGGAATAATTCACGTATGGCATCGACACTAGTGAACGCGGTTACAGTACAGACGAGCAACATTGATGACATTCATTACATACTGCCTAGGACTCACGAAGAATACTTAATATTGGAATGCTATCAAAATATTCTTTTAATATACTTGTACTTCACGTACTACACTCAGTCTTCTGAAATCCTATTCTTATATCTATTAACCTCGAATACCATTTCCATGTTATGTGAACTATTGCATACGTATAAACCGAAATAACGGACATTTGCTGTATTTTCTTGGTGCTATCATCAACAGCGAATTTAGCCCGTTAACCCCTTACCTGACAAACATCGTGAAGACTGTATATTGGCCTTTAAAACGTATTTTTTCAGATCTCCTACGCAAGTCTTGAATTGCGTCTCTTACGCAATTTGCCAATCAATAAGAAATCCCTCTAATATAACAACCCATCTATTGAACTGGAATATTACTAATTTTCTTTTAACAAGTAGTGATACGGAAGAGCTATTAATGTACATAGGAGGCAAAGATCCCGGTATTGTAGTGAAAATATAGCGATGTCAGAACCTAGCAACTCGGTCAGGTAAGGGGTTGAGCATTTTGTTCACTTTTATCTTGTTATTATTCTATTTTCACTCTTATAAAGATATTATGTGCATGGCGCCTCTACAGTTTGCATCATTACGCGGCTTCATGGATTTGTCCGTGTCTTGGACAACTCGGCGACAATACTTTATGACATACTGTAGAACGTTTGAATTAGTTTGCTTATGTAGCAAATTGAAAATCTTAAAGCGTTAATATTGAGATTATAAGACTTAACTCATGTTGAATGTACCGGATATTCTACTTCAGTTAATACATTTAAACATTTGTTTTGTGTTTATACATGATAGATATTCATAGTAATAATATCTTATAAATCGACAATCGTCACTAATGTATATCAATAACAACTTATTCTATCGCAGACTCGCCATTTCCCAAGAAATGTATCTAGTTTTAATATTCCCCTACCCTTTACTTTTCTACCATTGACCCACTCACAATCCCCCACCCACCAAACACCCACCCACCCCCACCCACCCACATGTGATGATACAGTAGAAGTGTCTTAAACGAGTTACGTCCCTTGCAGGAACCATCGCTATATGCTCATTAAGGACCGTTCACATCATGATGCCAAAATGGCAGATAGCCATTCATGTCATCTTCACAATATTCCATTTCAAACAAATACCTACTAGCAATATAGGAAATAAAGTATAGATTATTTCGTCAAGTGATATTATTGTATGTATCTTGAACGCATTTACTGTCGTAGGAAAACATACACTTTGTGAACAGTCTACAATTAGTCGCGACATCAATACTTTCAGCGTATCCGTTAGCATTTAACTTCTTTGGCGTTGCACATAAGCTTTATTTAATTGTCGATTATAGTGTCCAAACAAGAATACTGGTTGGCGCTGGAGCAATATAATACGAGCGCTTCAGAACTTCATTAAACTTGTTGCAATCTTAACAACATCAACATATCTAAAATTGTGGTAACAAACATACTCAAATTTAATTTTGTCAAATTTTTACAGTTCGCTGTTCATTTAATTTGTTGATGTGAAATAAATAATTATACTCGACCATCTTGTCTGTGGTTCTGTTATTTTAAAAAAGCACAGCAACCATACATGGAAATTCAGATTCATGTATCGACGTGAAGTGTAGACGTTGACATACATAGGGGGTGGTGTTAAAAGAGGGGAAGTAGTTATCTTGATTCTTTGAAGAATTTCGAAACTTTCCACGAAGAGGAAATTCGAAAGATCATTCTCAACTCAAAACCTGCGACATGTGACCTTGATCCAGTTCCAACCAAGTTTATGGTAGTGTATTTAGACATATGTCTCTACTGCCAGTACTAGGATAGTACAGTGAGTGTGCTCCTCTGTACCCGAATAACGCAATGCTAAAACAACTTTTAATAATCCTGATTTGGACATCAATAAATTTAACTATCGCCTTGCAATTGTCAAACCTGACCTTCATATCGAACATAGTGGGGAAAGCAGTCAAGATTCTCCTGGCCACCGACATTAATGACAACAAACTACTAGATCAATTCCAGGCCGCATATAGAGCAGTACACAGTACAGAAACGGCTCTGTTGAAGGTTCTCAACGAGCTTCTGTGTAATGCCGACAGTGGTGTCTTTGTTGTTGATGCTTGATTTATCAGCGTCATTTGACACGCTTGATCACCCAAACAGTGTCTTCAGTCTAAAGTGTGAATTCAGGACACAGCTCAAGAATGGTTCTCTTCATATCCGTCAGACAGGAACCAGTCAGTCATTGTTAACAAAGCGATCTATAATATGCAAGTAATTTCGGATGTGGAGGTCCCCAAGGCTCAGTTCTAGGACTAGTAATCTTTACGGTGTATACAGCATCTAATCTCTCGATATCTGATTCAACATCATTGCTATACCGACGACACAGGTGTACAGAGGATTCGAATCGGTTAACTGTACTGAGATTCTGAATGTGGAGAAATGTGCCAGCCAATTATGATAAAAGCCATGGTTGTTGGACCAGCCAGAACAATAAATCTGATTGATAAAGCAACCATTCATCATTTCCGCAAACACTACCGAAACTATCGATTACTGTACCTCCGCCCCTACTTTATTCTGCTGGAATTGTCTATATATACTCAGTTTTATGAATATACTTTTATGTATCACCTCGATGGTTGGCGTGATTTCTCATGGAATGAATTGTAGATACATCTATCAATTATATTTTCATGATTGACATTAAGTAAAACTTTGGGGATTGCGGAAACATGTTTACACACTAAATTTGCCAGAAAATACTAAAAGACAATCTGTGACAACAAAGTATATAGCGTGTATGTACAACTAACGAGTAGCTTCTTCATTAACTGTAATTTGTACAATGAAGTAAATTTAATTCAAGAATGTTTTGGACATCTAACCTGCTCTCTACATTAAGAAGCACAATAAATGCTGCTCACTTGATAGATTGTGTACTATACAGGAGAGGGTATAGCCTACTACTCAGAACTCTGGCAGGCTGTGAATCTTTGCTATGAAGCGCGAGTTATCAGATCATTGAAAAGGGGAATACGAGAATGCCATGCAGGAAGAGCGGACATCAATTAGTGCGCAGCCACTCTGTCATCAGAGGACTCTGTGATAACGCCTACAATGCCACGGTGTCAACACTGGCTATAGTACATGACCAGGATGACATTGGGAGCACATATCCTAGAAACCACACAGCTCTATTGAAACCTCGTCTTCTCTCCCTGTGTAAACAGAACACCCCAGAGATAATGTGGACGCCGGACTGCGCAGTATCAACAAGAATCGAAACCACACGAAGCAAACCATCAGTTGATTATGGAGCCTAGCGGCTATTTAACCGACGTGTACTTACACTGCATATCCCCGGATATAAATCATTGCATCTGGCATCGTCTCGTGGGGCAACTCCAAAGAGCAAATTGGCGTCCGTTGGTCTCGTGGAAGTACATGTGATATATGGCATAGGCCGTAGGGAAATTGCGTATGGAACCAAGCCATCAACGAATGAATTGAATGAGTTAGTATTTTCTGCAATTTAAAGTGGTACTTCAGTAATGTCAGGGTCTGTTTCAGGTGGGATGAAAACCTGTAATATTGCTTCCAGAGATATAAGCCAAGTATGACTACCTATTGCAGACAGGGTACCAGCTCCCTGCACGGGATTAATTTCTTTTAAAAAGGGATCAGTCAGATACTCGTAGTCAGATAACATCGTACAATGGAGTGTATGGTAATTTTCCATTTGATAGTCATCTTCTCAATACATCACCAGTTGATTCTGATACATACATTCAGAACTCCATCGCCAAAACTTCGGATTTCAATTCCATGGCCTTTAAATAACTTAGTTGGTCGATGGTGATGATACACTGTTTCTATGTATGTATATATTTATGCATATATGTATGTATTTATGCATGTACACACACGATAATGTATGGCAATGTAGATTCCACCTTTGGCATTCATGCAACATTATCCCCAAGGAGGACACACATTCAGTGACCAGGTGGGAAGTACCAGACATTGGATGTTCGGCCGTTGCTAATACAACTTGTTTATAACAGCAGTAACAGTCATCAGTTGTATGATAACATACTACACGGTGCCCAACATACATACGAGTATAGGCTATACATATAATGCTTAATGTTGTTCTATTTCTGATAATCTGCTTACAATTTTAAGTCTTATACGTTCTTCCTTCACTTGCAGAGTAATTATGAAGCTCTCCTATAATATCATTGCGCATGCTACTTCTTTTGCAATTAAGGTTTTGCAGTGACTACATCCCAATGTAATCATTCTATGCTGAAATGTTTCAGCTGTGAAGAAACTGTTATGTTGTGCATACTATATCTACCTCAATTTGATTCCCCGACAACATATAGCATTCCAGACCCAAGGCAACGGACAATGCACACCACGATAAGTGTACATGAACACCGACAATGCATACATTACTAACAATGTTCTTCTGTTACCAATTTCAGTTACAGAAAGTGTATAATTTAACACAGTAATCACCGCAAAGCATAGTCTTTTAATCAATTCAAGTATGACTTCCAAACCTATATCACTAGTACAATCGATTTATCAGTACTACGCATACATTCCAATTAGCAAATGCCTTCTAGAATGGGAAGAGCAATTATTGGTTGTATGTACATAGCGTAGCCAGATGTCCAAATGGGAGTCAATAGGCACTCTGACTACGTGCGTCGTGTGTGTCCACGTGCTGGTAGGATTAGAAGCGCGACCGGAAGCACATACATACATTGGTTCAAGGTGTACTACCCATTCATCAGTCATTCCTCCAGTAATTGACGGGAATGTATGACATGGAGCGCTACTGTTGACCTGCCAGCCTCGTGGAGATGACTCAGATGTAGCTTATACATACAGGTTTATGGCATTGCACGTGAATATCAGAATGAACATCACATTTGTCGTCTGCTCTGTATTGCATACCTGATCATATCGACGCTCAGAGTTACCCGCACGGCAGTACAGTATATCAGAATTATACAGTTGTAACTAAAATTGATTGTAAGTCACATTTTAGGCTCCCGCTACCAGTATAAATCTGTTTGCACTAAGCACGTTTATCAGTGCAATAGTTGTAGCTAACCAGATTCTGAAATATTGTAATGATAAATGTGTTGCATTCAATGGACTTACGTTTGTAGTGGATCCCTAAGATTTGACTTGTACATCCAATTGTACAATTACAACTGTTCTGAGTAACGGGGCCCAGGAGCGAAATTTCAGCCAAGTCTAAACTTTGCGCCCAATCTAAGCAGTCTTTGAGGCCAGGTACTGCTACAAAATCAATACGTTTGCAATGCTCGTTTAACCCAACACTACTTCTTTGAAAATACTTCCTAGTAATTTTCCAACTCAATAATTCCAATATTGTTCCTAATATGTTCATCATTTAAACTTACAAACCTCAAAACCTTTGCCGTGTTCAAATTCTATGAAGAACAGACTAGTTCTCCAACCCACAAGTATTTAAGCTTAGTAAAATCTTTGAGACAGGCGACCAGTTTAGCTAATCGTTTGCTAGTTCGAGTCTCATGGTTTTCACACACTTTTAACTGTCTAGCTCAACAGCACACGCATCCAATGAATCCACATGAGTAAATGGCAATGCATGTATGTGAGAAGGGAGTCTTCTTTTCTCATACATTTCCTCCTAGTCCTCTCGTGGCAGGGACCTGGGGATACGTGTACAAACACGACAGCAGGATCACACGTGAGAATGTATTTGTAACCTTTTAGACATTCGTTCTTGTATCAGTTTTCCACATGCATTTCACATTTCACATCCAGTATAGATTCACACATATCGAAATGAATTCAAGCTCCATCTAGAATAAATAACACTCATTGCATGGTCAACTGAAACATGCAGATGATAAAACCATATTTGTGTTATGTGCCAGCATATTTTATATGTTAGCTCGTTGTCACATTGATATGTGTACAATTTTTATATTAGAACATGAATTATAATACCTGGTAGATAGTGTTACTATACATACATATTACGCATGCTTGATCGTCGTATACCAACTGAAAACACAGGCAGATAGATATATTATGTATGGGTTGAATAACGTTTTCATGTGCAATCACAGTTGGCATCTTTCGAACTTATTGATGTACTCCTAACGTTGGCTGTTCCTATATGTACTGCTATTTCTTTATGAATACATGTACCAGTCTCTATTACAGAGAAGCATTGCAAGGTCATGACTTCAATCATCTGTCTCGATCATCGTGAAGTATGGCTGAGATGTGATCTACATTTACGCTGCTGGTCACTGTGTCGACACTGGTGATTAATGCACGAGATCACAGTGCATGGAAGCGTGGCAAGGACATATTGGTGGTGGCGTAGGAAATGGAACGCATGGCATCAATTGCAGGCTTCTATTTCACCGCGGAGGTCATGGTTATTAATACTCCACCTATATTGAAGAATGCACTGAAGATTATAAGCATTTTGTGTTTTATATACCAAAACGGACATGGAAGTGTACATGTCATATTTGTATCGGCAAAGACCGTTTATTTCTATGCACAGTATATAAATATATAAAAACTCGCAATTAACCCAAAATCAACCATAGTTTCAAACATCCTATCACAATCCTGCAAACGCAATCGAAAATATACCACCACGTAAGACCTAATTAACGCTCAATCACAAGAAATACCATTAAGATTCAATCGCAAAACATACCACCCAACCACAATCCACGTCAACACCCACCCACAGCACCTAACACCCAACACGAACCAAACATGGAATGGCAACCCGTAAACACTAGCACCCTATCCAAAACATCACGCAAAGATACCCCATTACACCAAACAGCAATCTCTTATTCCAATAAACAAACGACCAAGACAACACCCAACCACAACCCCTATGTGTCTAATTAACCCGCGGTTAATATCAACCCTTCAACACCCAACTGTCAAATCCACCTGCCACACATCACAACCCCTGCTATACATTCATTCTCGCACCCTCCACACCAGGTGTAACCAACCCTATGCTTCCCACCCCTATTAATGCCGTTATTCATTCAAGGACCGTGTGAAATTGAAGGAACACATTTTTATACATTGGAAATTAAACGGACGGATGATATATACTCCTGGATATATATTCTCTAGCCAGAATAACAAACTCTGGAGTATGTAGCAGTAAGTTCAAGGAAGATATCCACACAAACAGACGCTGTCCTGGAATGTGCGTGCGCTACATCGTGGCCTACTATCAATGTATTCCTCCGCAGACGATAGCACAGGAACGCCCTGGTTCACAGCTTCCGAACACACGTCATCCAAATCTTGGAAACAAGATTACAAAGTTGCAATAAGTCAAAGGTTACTGGTATCTCATACAACACACGTGTCTTCCCTACTTCTTATCATGTATATGTACAGTATATGACAATGCACCCGTGTTGAGATATGTATATGCCTTCTGATACTCAATTATCCAGACTACTGTGCCAACTGTTGAGAAATAAACTAATATAGCAATACGCATACAAACCATACCATAATAGTGTGTATTAGATTGGTAAGGTAGAATGTAGTAAATGATGTTAAAATGCATACGCATATATTGTGTAAGTATCTCTCTGTGTGTATATATGCATTTGTAAGAGTGTATCTCTGAGTGCATGTCTGTGCTTTTACTTTCTATCAATAGTTCTTTATTACTAGTACTTTATGATACATATGCACATTTCTTATATACTTAGGAGCGAATGCAAAACATTGGAACACCTTTCCCAAATCTATTCTGATGAATAAAATACACCTAATTATAAATATAGATATATTCTTCATATGTGTGTAGTTGTGTTTCTTTGTAGGTATGTTTATGTTTGTGTGTCAGTGTGTGTGTGCGTGCGTGTGTGTGTGTGTTTATGTTATGTTATGTTATGTTTTTTTTGTTTTGTGTGTGTGTGTGTGTGTGTGTGTGTGTGTGTGTGTCTATATCTGTTTTGGCTGTGTGGGGCTGTTTTCTGTATTGCGTGTGCACGTTGCGTGTATGTATGCTCATGTATAAATGCAAGTGACAGATGATGATTATAATGTTTCCATTATCAGCTCGACATTCCTGTGATTTATTGCAATAAGTTCACCATCTAGACCTACACCTGCAACCTATTCATGGACCTCATGGCGTGACAAATAATTGACGATGTCACTGACAACAGTTTCGCGAAGACATCAATAGATCAATGCTCTTTAAGATAGTCCATGTACAGTATTTATTTTGCACCAAATATGCGAAAGACGTATCTATACATACAAGTCGTCGTAGATATGAACACCATTTAATTGATCACATGTGCAATACCCTCAAAGACACTCCAGCTGAAACCCGCGGACACATCGGACGCCGTAATGCTTGGAACGTTTCGTGGGTGGGGTCCGCGACGCATTCATTGGTATTGGCACCCCTTACAGTTCGATATTGGTCGACAATCCCTTCTGCAGACTGACTGCCGCCATTACAGAGAGTTCCTGCCTGTCTGCGAGGGTGAGCGTGTGAGGAGGGAGAGAGAGAGGGAGAGAGCGGGGATACAGGCCACAGGATCCAGTCACACGTTACACGGCTGGGGTAGAAGGCAGTGGTTGTCGTCTACTGCATCTGCATCTCTCGGCAAAGTGCGCGCCATGATGTGCTTACAATCAATGTATACAGCTGCCGACCTCGCTAATTAGAACCCGGATGTGTGCTGCTTTGACATTTGTGTAGCAGAGAAGATGGAGGCAGGTCGGGGATGGTTTACTACGATGTGTGTGCTGCTTCTCGGCATGTGCTTATTTATTCAGAAAGGTACGTATTTATAGCAAATCGTTTAAATTCAAATTATAAATCTTCTTAATACTGCTTTCCATGTCGCAATCCTGCATAATTAACACTATACATCTTTACATGATATCATTAACGTTAGGATTGTTCTGACTATTATCATGATTTAGTTTATTTTTCATTATTTAAAATATATATCGTGGTCGTCTTGTTAATCAACAAATCCGTGTCACTGATCATTGAATTCTTTAGCTCCAATTGCGAGTGTTTTTTCTTCTGGATATTGACCGATTCTCGAGCTGTCTTCGTAGCAGTCAATAGTAATGTAGTCATGTCGTTCTTGCAAGAGGTCATATTTAATTCGGTTTTAGTGATAAGCGACCCCTCCTTCTTTCAAGCAAAGCGACTGCTATTGACTGGACACTCATTGATCTGTGTTCCCTGTGAATGACAGGCTTGTGGTGGACCTTCACAGGGAACGTGTCGGTGTCAGCAGCTATCAGGATCAAGACCAGCCACTCTCTTGTGCATGCGTACCAATGGTATTAATAGAAGATACTAAAAGGGATATTCTTTCTTTTAATCAGAGCTATTGGTCCATATTTTGGTACTATTTGAGAGTACATAATCCCAGTGGGGATATCATTGTCACGTGCCATCAGGGTCAGATTCGGGTACTGGTAAAATGAGATCAGTTTATATAATCCTTATAACGAGTCAGATGACACGTTGCGAGGGTTTGATTCGGTTACATCTAGAACGAGATCACCTTACCTAATCACTATGAAGAGACAGGCAGAGCCGGTTGCTTCCAGAACGATGTATACTCTGTTTTAGGTATCGCACCTCCTATAGATGGTATCTCCTGATATCTGATTGAGGATACCCAGAACTTTCAGAAATAGTTGGGTATATACTTATCAGCACCTACATAAACATTGATGTCATTGATGTATGTCTGTATGTTTTCCAACGATACGGAAAAAGTTATTATGCTTACAAAACGTATTATTGGTTCGATTCAAATAGTACAGTTTCTAAAAGAAAGCTATTCAAATCTCCTTTTCCACATAACCACCTATTATTGAAACCATTCGAGAAGAAATATGCGGAAATATACCAACAGCTGATACTACCTGGTTATGTTCAAACTGTACATGACTAGTCATCTTTAATCATGGATCATTTGAAAAATATGATGCCAGAATGGCTTGCCAAAGGCATTATTCCAACCTTCACATCCGTTGTTGGCACGTGGTACACCGGATATCACCACAAATGTGGTCTGTATATTCTCAAGTGCTTGATCCTTGCATCTCCAGTAGCCACTCCAGGCTTGCTGAGGGAACATCCTTAAAAACACAGCCTGGCTTCATTCATTTTGTTGTCAGACAGGTTGCCATTTATTGAAATAAATACAATGAAATCCATCTCTAAAGTATTAAAAATGTACATGTTCCACTTTATCGGTCAAACTATACATCTTTTAATCATAATTAATATCTTCAAGTCATAATTAATGTTATCACAAATCCGTGTTCAGCATGTTATATTATTTGCCAATATACGCTCATGCTATCTGCGTTCACCTGTGTAAGGCGTAAACTGCATTGCAGGGTGCTACCTGTTATAGAGTGATGGGTGGTTCTACAGCAATGCCACACCTTTAACAATTACTGCCTCAGCCTCACTGTTGTCGCCCTCGTGCATAGCATGTATTACCAAACCCTCTTTTAGTTATAACAGCCTGTCGAAACAGTTATAGCATTGAACTATGTGAATCATACCCTTTTTTTAATATCTAATTATTATGACAAGTGTCCGTGTGTTGATATTTTATTTTGGCATTTTTCTTGAGAAATACAGTCTCCAGAGATTGTTCACACATCTGGAGACAATCCACACTGAGAGATGCGAAGGAAATAAGGTGTAGTCTTACATAAAGCAGCAGAAGACGGACAAGGCTGGAAATTTAAAAAAATACTATAAACACATAATAAACACATAATATGTGTTTATATATAGTAGCAACCATTGGTATATGATCTTGTTAATACACGCCTTTTGTCTGCATGCCTGGCCAAAGAACGTGGCCTAGTTATATGTTTAAGTACTGGAATGCGATGAACTGCTGTGTGGGCGTTTTCTATGACATTAACATTGTTATTTACGATAAATATTACTACTGCTAGTGCCACAACTGATTTCGTGCTGCACCGTCTTCTACTACTGCTTCTGCTACGACGACTACTAATACTACTACCTTTATTTAAATTGTGGTTTAGAGCCGCTTTCAATATTCTTTCACTTATATCACGGCTTGTCAGTTTAGGGCAGGAGGAAACCCGTAACATCCGTAGCGCTGAATGTTCCAGTAAACCTGCGAGCACCTGTTGGTACTGACAAGACCAAGGATGATAACTGCATTATCACTCTACAGACATCGCATCCTATCAATATCGCGTCAGAAAGGTAACTTCCGCGAACATTGATGCCGGGCCCCCGGGACGGGATTTGAACATGGACCGTTGGCTCCGACGTTCAACGTTCTACCACTGCTCTACCACTACTACTACTACTACTACTACTACTACTACTACTACTACTACTACTGCTTCTTCTGCTACTATTAATTATTATATTACTGCTGCAGCAACTGCTACTACTAACAGTACTGCTGAGCTACTTCCACCTCTGCTACTATTACGACTACAACCACTACTATTACACCAGAATGGTTGGTCAATGACAATTTCATCGACCGACTAGAAGTAGAATTACTGAAAGATTCCCCTTCTGTCCGCACTCATTACATCTTTCCTGACCACATTCTAGCATTCTGTGCTTTAAAGCGTCCATCTGAGATACCGTAACTTCCACCATATTTAATTCCTCCAGTTTGTCGATTCTTACTATTTATAGCTTCCACTGATTTCACTGTTACCTCGGAAGTCAATCTCCCAAATATCGATTTTTCTCGTCGTCCTACGAAGCGGTCTTAAACGGAATAGGGTTATCCACTGTTCTTAGATATAATTGATGTCCTTTTTCGTGGCTCTTGCCTGACCTGTGTCCACCTCTGGTCACTCGTATACACACGGCGTTAACCTTTGCCGGGTCGCCGCGGCATTGAGCACTTCTTGCCGGCGTTCTGTTTAGCGACTGTCATAATTAGTAGGACGGATCCCCGGTTCCACGCCGGGCGGAGACCACGCCAGATGCACTCTGTAGGCATTGAGCTGGTCAGAATCGGCAAATATTATGTCGTCGCTTCGGCCTGTGCTACAACTGTTATTTGAACTGCCGTTCAATAATTTGAGCACTTAAAGAAAACAATCGGTCTTTATAAGCTCACCTCGTGATGCAGATACATGGAGTTCGTCTTGTATCGTGTTGAATGGACTCGGTCTGGGTATGATACACCTACGTGTACGTGCGTTAGACTTAATGGAACAACGACTGGGTGAGGCGCATCGCGGCATAGTACCTAAGTGTCACCAACTGCCAGTCCACACCAAGGTAGACTCGTACGTACGTCTATCATGTGCGTATCGATTTGCACCGAAGAATGTGCTCCGTGTCACCGCTGCCATTACACAGAGGAGGGTGCTGGTAGGAATAGCACTTCGCTGAACGAAACTATATTATACTATGTAGCCACCACTTCGGTGAGCGCATTACAGACACGTTGATGTGCACATACGCATGTAGTAAACCCATGTTACTAAAGCTAAGCTATGCTGAAGAGGTGTAGACGTATACGATGCAGATTGTAGTAGCATATAAACATATATATTTTCGGTATATGGATGGTGTTTCTTGCACTACTTTCTCGTGATAATAATATTTCCACAAGATGTATTTCAGCATCTGAATTCTCGTCTAGGAAAAAGCTCGTAAATAATCGCCACCGTATCTTTTAGCAATTTGATGCAATTCAATTTAGTGAATGTATGTGATTGCTGTTCCACGAAATGCATTAGACAATTTCATCGTTTTGCTTGAAGGTCGTGCTATCCACCGCTGTGGTGGTGGTATTGATGGAAACTTCGAGTGGAGAATAATCGAAATCTGCTCTATAAAGAGAGACGGTGATTTAGTACGGTACTTTCAGGCGTAGTACTTTAAATCTATCACGTGAGTTGATGACGATTGCTTAAGATAGGAGGAATGGAACGTTGGCGCTAGAATTAGAGTGGGGTATAAGGTGACGCCTAAGGTGGGGCGTAAGGCCGGTGTACGATATAATGTGGGGCATGATGTGGGGTGTAAGGTAGGGCGTGAGGCATGGCAGTGGACGTGTTTGTGCGTGTTTGTGTGCGCGCGCGTGGGGGAGCAGGGGAGGGGGGGTGGGTGAGCTTGACATTGATA
>JAUTBT010042944.1:0-16968 GCA_032361225.1 Lepetodrilus schrolli | reverse complement strand
TTTTCATTGGCTGGTTACATGGCTTGCATCACAATTTCCCCACGCCTGTCATCGTGATAGACGGTTTCATTGGTTGGGACGGTCGGGGTGGTGGGGTGATGTATTTATCCGCCACTCCCTATTTGACTTCCACATGAGAATACGTTTGAGTTGTATGAATTTCCGTTCAAAATTTGTTGGATAAATAAATTAACACACTCGCTAGTGGGTCATATTGATTTTACGACACTCGTTATTCACTCGTGTCGTAAAATCAATATGACACACTAGCTCGTTTATTAATATCTATATCACTACTGCAATCGAGAGTATGCATTATGTTTCTCTTACTTATATATTTTACCAGAGTATACGTACTTCACATTACGGTGAACTTTATTTATGCACGGACACGTGTTTCAGCCTATATAGTTACTATCTATATATAGGCTATTTGTGTTTCAACATAAGCGAAGTTTATCTGAGAATAGATACGTTTTACCCTATATTTAGGGCCAACGTGCGTTGAACAACCTTCTCACCATAGTTAGTTAAGAATCGTGTGTGGACTATTCTGTAAACATTATTCGCAAAATCTTAAATGAAACTATAGGCCTACCTATATATAAAAGTATAATACAGCACAAATATACGGAAAGTAGAGAATGCTAAAATAAAAAGCCCCAGTGTAATCCTTGCACGTTTATTAAAGCTAACTTGAAATCACGAAGCGACTAAACGAGTATACTAGTATATCATTGTAATTAGTGCAAGCCCTGATGTCTAATACTGTCTTACTATTATTGTAGTGCTACGGTAGCTTTCTGAAACTACCCCCTGCAATTACTCATGTCCAACTGCGGGTGATATACTGCATGGTCGACAGCTCATTTGAACCGTGACGGTCAGTTAAGAAAATAGCAATAGTTATCTTTTCACATGGAATATACGATAGTATACCCGATATGCCTCTAATCATAACTGGTATTGATACTTCGTTTCGAGATAAAAATGTTGTGTTTTTTTTACCTAATTTGTCGAATTATTTCATTAAGAGATTGCATTTAATACCAACTTTCTAAACAAAACAAAAAACAAACAAAAAACGCAAATAATAATATTCACTATGCATATACAGTTTATTTAATTTACATCGTTTGAAGGTATCTCGGTCAATTATTGAGTACGTCAACTTCATTTTATTGAATTGTTCCTATATTAATGAATGTCATATTGTTTTCACTCAAAATGAAGTAAAATAATAATAATAAAAATTGGGAGCCACTAATATTACTTTCATATATCATAGTATAGTCTAAGTAGTTAAATATATATATACTGGAACAAACTTAGTACTCGTCAAGATCAATTATTTAGTTACGAATTTCATTTCTTTTTTTTAATATAAAAATTGAGAAAGCTGATCCACGCTATTTATACAGACCAGGAAGCGAACCCTGTACATTTGGTTTATTTGTTACCCGAGAAGTATACCTATATTATTATATACCATTGGAAAGCTGGAAGTATGTAGAATATGTATGTAGTAAAACGATTCTGATGGATAATTTTTATTTTATTTTATAAAGGGACGTGCTAGCTGATTAACCATAGGCCTATACTTGTTGACCCTCATATTCCCATGCAAGTCATCCATACCCTATAGGCAAGACTCCGTACTATGCAATGTGACTTATCTCGAGGCAGTCGTGACTTCATCTAGTGGGAAGATGTCCAGGAGCCATGATTGTACCATCCACATTGTGAAAAAATAATCATTAAAAAAAAGTGTCCTCTTATGTAGCTTAGATATTTTTTTTCTAGAACTTAAAATGTGGCCTAATGTCTTTCTTAACAAGCGATCTGGATAGCGCAGTAGATAACGTGTCAGACAACGTAATTGAAGGTTTAATTCGAATCCAACCTTGGTACCTGGAATCTTTTTTTCGTTCCTGTGCCATCCCACGCTCCTCTCTTAAATTTCTGTAAGAAACGGTATGTAAAACCTCAAATATCCCACCCCCTTCTTAGACCGTTTTGTATAACCAGCATATATGCCTTTATATATTGCATTTAACATTGACCCGTTCACCAAAATTCATCAAGGTATTCTAAAATTGTAAAAGTCTATACACAAAGATAGCACAAAGACACGTAGAAATTAGTCTCGCTCTAATGCATGCATTGCCTTCTCATAGGAAACTGTCACTACCGTACAAATGTTTGTATGCAACCAAAATTGCAATGCATATGGATTCCTTAATAATCAGAATAGTGTTACTCGAGTTGCGGCGGTTCTTGACGTTCCTCTATGCACGGTGGTTCTTGAAATTTCTCCATTCACGGTTCTTGACGTTTCTGGACGAGTCACGGTAGTTCTTGATTTCTGGTTCTTCTAACGTTTCTCAGGTATCTGTGGTTCTTGATGTTTCTCAGGTCTTTGTGGTTCTTGATGTTTCTCAGGTCTCTGTGGTTCTTGATGTTTCTCAGGTCTCTGTGGTTCTTGATATTTCTCAGGTCTCTGTGGTTCTTGATGCTCAGTTGGCGAGCTCACTATATTCTCTATGGCTTGACATGAAAGAAATGCTTTCGTGAAAATTGGCAACGGAAACCTGTTTTTCACGCGACTTCAGACTGTTTAGACATAGATTATTAGATATATCATGGATATTCTAACATTATGAGTTTATCGTAGGCAAGCACATGACACAAGGCGGAATATTCCATCGAGTCCCTGTAGAATTACGTTCAAATTATCACAGATATAAGGTGTGGAGAGAGAGAGAGAGAGAGAGAGAGAGAGAGAGAGAGAGAGAGAGAGAGAGAGAGAGAGAGAGAGAGAGAGAGAGAGAATCATGACAGATAAATATAGAGGACGAGAATTGTACGAGAGAGTACAGTTCATATCCTACTTATATGTATTCGGAATGCGATCTATTCTTGACAAAATTATTTGTTAGAGGTTCCCGCATTAAAAGTTATAGCATCTATTCTCTACTATTGTATACGTCTACATGTATTTCTGTTTTCATTTTCAATATGTGACATTCTAGATTAGCCACTGAACTTCATCTATAATTTTAATAATAGCAAATAGTACGCAAATAAATTACTATGTACACCGCGTGTACGGTGCAAATAGTAAAATACATACAGTGACAAAGCTATTATAATGTCTGTTTCCTACGTACATATGCCCTTGCATATATCACTTTCTCGTGACACGGGACGTAAACTGGTGGGGTTTTTTAACCAACAGTTATATATGCGGTCAACTCCAGTTACATCATATTGAGGTTATTATTAGTACCACTGGTGGTGAATGAGCACATTAATACTGCAAACAAACAAAAAAGGAATTGTGAATTACTACGTATAGTGTATACCACTGTACATATCACTTTCACGTGACATGTATTTGTAACATTAAAAATTAAAATTAAATAAATGTTTTATTTTTCGTCAAATGGTGAGCTTACAAGTATAGTACGTCTGGGGTGAATGTGCCTTAAAAAGATAACTTTGCCACGACTACGAGTTCGAACGCACCTCGATCCGTAAGATAGGATACATGCCCATACGTTTGACGAGCACGTGTCACGATCGACCGTCAGGGGGCGAGGATTCTCCGGGGGGTATTCTCGAAGACGTCTATTGGTGTACACAAGGCAAGAAGAGGTATTTTCTTGTTAGCCCTTTTCCTGGTGAAAAAACGTCAAACAAAATTCGCAACGTTTTTAGCTATTTACCGATGGTTATTGAGCGCTCGTGCCCCCTGCGTTCTTGTCGGTTCAACCCAAGCCCGTGGGGTCGGAACGGTATCTGGGTTAATACATGCAGCCACGGGCAATATGGGAGGGGTGAGGCACGGGGGATACAGGAGTGAGAGTGTGTGTGTGTGTGTGTACGGGGGGGGGGGGGTTAATGGGATTGGGGGGGGGGGCATATTGACCCTAGTGTCCTTCTATACACCATGCACGGCAGCTGTGCGTAGTGCGGCACGGTCCCGGGGAGCGAGGCTGTATTTACGTGTGTGTGAAGTCGACGGTCCGCCCCGATCCCGGCTCAGCTGAACACGGGGCCAAAAATCGATATTCTCCGTCAGCCCCCGTGTTATTCCTGGGTCTGGCGTATGCAGGCTGTCTAATCACTCCCCGACCCTCCCGCCTTCTTACCCACAGCTAGGGCGGTAATGGTAACTATATACTGGTAAATATATAGGAGGGAGAGTTTGAAATGAATATTCCGGGGCTACGCTCCCCTATTTATAATCCGACCCTCGACTGTCGTTATATAGGCCTATATTACCTATACCCCCCCCCCCCCCCCCCCCGGACGACAGTAAAAGGTCCTAAACCCGTCACCGTGGTGTCCCGGGGTTGACAAATAGGCAAGGTAAGTTTGTCACGGTAGACTAGACTACTGCTACCCACGGTTCGAGTATACTCCTTTAGCTTTTGTTATTTATACAGTTGTGGCACGAAATAAACGCCACGCCCTCCCGGGGTAAAGCTACGTCAGCTCCGAGACCCCACTACCCACGTTCACGTGGGTCAAATCGCATTCACGTGGGTCGGCTCAGACCCAATCAGGGCAGGGACAGGCACGCATGACGCAGCACGCGGAGAACCTTATATGGAAATCTACCCAGCCGCCCCCCCACCCAACATTAAGGCGCTAGGGACGGGGTGAAGAGAACACTACTCCCACCGATCTATACTTTTCAACCCGAGCTGTAAAAACTACAACAGTTTTAGTCATTGATTAGGTAAGTAACATGGTTACATATATGTGACAGTGTCGCTCGACTTCGTGATATGAATAATGTGTCGTCTTGTGTGTGTACAGCCAGCCTATGCCTGTCCCCAGATAGTCTGGCCCCTGGGTCAGGATATATGGCGACGGCCGACACACACACACACACACAACCGTAATGGCGGACGAGCTGGAATAGAGCAAAAATATGCCAACAGTTTATTTTCTTGACCGATTTCTCGCCGTTTGTAAATGAAAAGTCTTCATATTTTATTCGATATAATTTGTTTATGCTGTTGTTGGTTTATTCTGAGTGTTGTTTTGTTCGCTGGACGCCGTGTTTATCGCTAGCGGGGAGAACAGTGGGATGGTCTTAGACTAGCAATTTTATTGAAGCCAGTCGACTGGGTCGGGTCTAACGTAGCTAACCGCGAAAGCAATGTATTGTTTAATCAGTGGTGAGAAGGAAACCAGTTATCAAGAGAAATTACATACGGAAATCTTGTCCTGTTTGACCAGTGACGTAAACAAACCCGATCGCACCCGGAAATGCACGTCTGCTGTAAACCCAACGTGCAGCGCGTGCATCTCCTGCTACTCGCTATGATTAAATCGTTAACCACCTGTATTAAATAATCAATAAAATATCCATGTCTGCTTGTCCTTTGAAGTTGGTACCGTGGATCAACAATAGTGTATGCTAAACAAACATAGCGCATTTAATCCACAGTTCAACATGTGGGTTTTAAAAAAAAGGGGGGGGGGTGTAACGTGAAGGAAAAATTATCCAATGGCTTCACATTATATACATATGGGCTGTGACGTCATATTACGTTCCTTTTTCCCCATTTGGAAATATATAGGGTAGATCTAGCTACTGGAAGCATTTTCTACAGATTTTTAAAAAAAAATGTTGTTTTAAATCCCACAATATATTGATTTATGTTAGATTTATTAAAACAACTTTATCACATATTTTTTTTATTGCAAAAATACTCTAGCTAAGATCTATAAATATATACTCTAGCTAAGATCTATAAACATTTAGAGTAAATTCAATGCATTTTTGTTATTTGTCCCACATTATCTATACATAATCTAAATGCAAAATATAATTATACTTGTTTTAGAGCCACTCTCTCATGGATATTTTGCCATTTGTAAATTTTGTAAAATATATATATTCAATATTGCCTTATTGAAATTTCATGTTTATATACTATGCACATAACCGATAACAGAGGGAATTATGTGTTTGAAAACTATTATAGATATATAATTCTTATTGTAAGAAACATTTGTGGTTAATTTACAGTCGTTCAATGAATTAAATGTTATGGAAAGCAATGACTTTCTCACTAGTGTCTCAGTTAAAGAAACAATTATTTATGTCATCCATGGGGAAGTTGCTTTAAATAATCCAAGGTCATGCACTTTCAGGGTCTTCTATAGTTTGAATATTTCATGGATGATGAAATAAATTTAGTATATAATATGTATTTAAAGTGACATTCTTAATTACTGTTGTTATTATTGTTAGACTATTGCATAAGAATGACAAAACAAAGTCAAATGCCATCATATATGTATGCATCTTGTGTAATCAGGATAACTGATCTGTTGTACTGCAGTTAGCTTAACCTTCACCACACTGGAGTCAACCAGAGATGCCAACATAAGCTGTATCTGTGTCTAATACAGCAGGGAGAGGGTTAATAAACACAGATACCACTATTTGAATAACTATGGTAATGGATACTGTTAACCCATCCCAGGCACCCTGCATTCATTAACACTCCCTGCTGGATCAAGCACAAACACTTGCTCTTTTGTGAATCTTCGTTGCCTCCAGCATGGAGAGGGTTTATGTCTGCAAAAGTTGCATTTCCGAAGCTATTATGATGGATGAGTTAAAACCATCTTCTATGTGCTCGCAGTTTTTTTCAGCACTACTCTGCTTCAGATGTGTTGCAGGTTTATGTTTGCAGTGATACTCTGTGCTATTAGTGTTGCAGGTTTAAGTTTTCAGCGATGAATTTAGGTGTTCAAACTGTTAGAGGGTTCAAATTATTAGGGTAATTACGATACTCTGTGCTGCAGGTGTTTTAACTGAGAAGCTGTGATATGTGCAAAATAATCTTGAAAGTGATTCTAGAAATACAAGAAAAAAAAGGTTGCGAGTTCAGCAGAGGATTTAAGAATGAATGATGAACACCTTATTGTTTCTCCTATGGTGTTCCATATTGACCATCACAAATTCAGAATGTGACTAGAATTGTCCTGAACTATTGTTAAAAAAATATCTTGTGGCCTATTTTAACAATTAAACAGACAACATGATCTTTTTGTTTGTGGCGTCGATGGTAACATAATATGTTTTTATAGCGATGTCGATGAAACTCTACATTTATGATGGCCATTTTGGGCCACCATATTTTCCGTCCTCCATCGGTGATGCTTCTATCTGTGGGAACCTATTGTTGTCTTTTTCCATAATTGTTTACTTTCCCATACAAGTTATTTGTCTTCTTCTCTGACCTGACATGGTGGTATGCCCGTCTTTCTTACTTGCTTCCATCCATTGTATTTGTGGACGCATTGCCAAATTTTACGCAAAACTCTTTGCCGATTATTTTGCAATTTCACGTTGCCAGATTGTAATGGATGCAATATCATGTGGCAAATATTGACAACGAACTAACAGAGATTTCTACTGTCATAGTTATAGGGCCAATATTAGCTTTGATGTTTCAATCGCAATATATCTGATAATGTTGCCTCTTTCGTGATCATTGTGACGTAATTAATTATGGGATATTGAAAATTGATTAACAGTTTATAATGATATTTGGATTTCTACACAATTCACCTGACAAAGTTGGAGTTAAAAAAGTTGTAAATTTCCAATGCACGAGTACATGTTTATGGATTGAATTATTTGACTTGTACACTTGGAATTTACCTGCATCCTTGTGCTTGTGTGTGGTAATCTGCTTATCGTAGGAGGAGAACCTATAGCAACTATGCACCACTTGTAAGACACTAAAGCCAGGGGTGGTGAAGTTAAATCTAGGGTGGTAGCTACTACTATGCAGGGCAGATCTTCATTATTGGCCTAAGGAGGTGTGGTGCATAGGGGTGCCAGATGTTTCGCCCCCCCTGTATATTTTACCCCCCAGTCATTTCATCCCCAGTCATTACACCCCCAACCCATGACCATTTCGCCCCCACCAATATTTTTTTCCGCGCTGTTTTCACCCCTAACGTAATTATTTGTGCTTCGTTTTCGCCCCCACTGTGGTGCATAATATGTCTACAACAACAGTGCGTTTTTTGTTTTGTTTTTGTGAGAACACACATACTTTATGTGACATGTTTATTAATTATTTATCAAGTTGGGTGTGTTAGGGCAAGCTGGTTGAGAACCCTTAAGTCCACGCTTATACTGGTATTCCATCTCTCAAACTTAAACACATGTATGGAAATATGAATGATAACCTTTTAGTACCTGAATGACAGCTTGGGTTGTATACTTCCCAGGGAGTTGGGGAGGAAAGTAATCCATTTACCGGGGTAATAATAATGTAGTGCTTTGAGCACGTACCTCGTACATCGAGTACAGCTCGATATAAATACACATTATTTTTGTTATCATGATGATAAGTAACACACCAAGTCTGGATTGAAACTTTGGCCCTTTCTTGTCAACATACCTCCCCCAACCCCCACCATTATATTTATATATGCTGAAAAGCTGGAGAGAGGTTTTACTTTTCAGAAGTTGATTCCTACGAGTACACAAAGACTGATACCCACAATATATAGTTGAAACTTGCAGTTAAATGCAGCACGATTTGGAAACATCTACAAATATAATTACAAATCTAGTAGATTGATGCAATGGGCTCCCAATATAATATATTTATGTCTTCTGTCATCTAGTATTTGGCCTGAAAATTATGCTTCTATATTTCTCCGTAGATCATTTCGCGTGTCATCAATTTAGAGGATAATGAATAGTGTCCACTGAAACATTAATTGGAATATACACTATTAAGATTCATATTTTTTTATGCTGTATTTATTGATTAAATCAAATTTAGAATTATTTAATTCGAAATTAATTAAATGTTGTGACATTAGGTAAAGTATTACTAGTAATTAACTGAGTTGCTATTTACTAAGTCAGGCCCCGAGATTACGAAACTTTTTGAGTACGATTTCATGCTCAACTCAGTTTTGTTCACAAATCCCCTGTAAGATATGGGTTTGAGCATGAAATTGTACTCACAAAGTTTTGTGATATTGAGGCCAGATTTTAACATGTCAACTGGGCTACAGAGCCTCTTTTTACAGTGTACATGCTTATTTTGTCAAACCAACACAATTTTTCTGAGCTTGTTCAAGTCAAAGTAAACCATACAGATATGATGTAAGAATTTATATTAACATTAATATGTAGTCCAAATTACGATTCAGTGCAAAAAGCATGATAACAATTGTGTAACAAATTAATATTGAAAATATAGTTAATTAAAAATAAATAAAAACACTTCTCCACTATGATGCAGTAATTTTGAAAGTATATTAATATAAATCTGAGTTTTTCATGATTACCGTAATATATACTATCATATACTAGTATTATGTATCAATATACTGACATGACTAATTATTAATATTAATATTGTACCAGATCTGCTAACTGTACATGCTGTCCATTACAGTAATTTTAAAAGAATTATGTCAATTTTACTGTCTGTTCACATGTGATGTCAGTATATCGTGCATTAAAAATTAATTTGCATCTGTGTCAATAAACAGGATGTTCTGCTCTTAATTTGATTATATTTTTTATTCTATGTCATCATTCCTCTTACTGTATCAGTTCCACTAACCACCATATATGAGTAGATGAAGAAATACACACGCGTGCACGCGCACACGCACACACACACACACACACAAAAATCCAAAAATATCTTAGTACTAGTAATCATTCTTTTATTCTTTCATTCATTCATTCATTTGTTCATTCATTCATTCATTCACTCACTCTTAACCTGTCATACAGGCCTCATATCTATATTGTTGGAAGTTACTGTTCAGAAACGATCACGATAAGACGCACAATACTGTTCCAGTGCCGTTATCATCGTTGGTCTGTCAGTACCAACGTGTGCTCACAGGCTTACAGCAATACCATACTCAGTGCAATGGGTGTTGCAGGTTTTCTCCTACCATAAACTGCCAAATTCTCTTCACATGATATGCTGCATTGCAAATATATATGTACAATGTAAAAGGGAAAGAAATATTGTTAAAATCATAAATTGACAAGCCATATATATTGGCATAAGAATAAGAGAAAATAAAATAAATAAACTGCAAAATGCTTTTTGGTTGTTATGGTACAAGTTGTGATTGATGTTGGAATTATCACGTATGTTTCAGGAGCTCATTTAGAAACGTATCGCCATATCTCGACCCGTTTAATTCCTGTATGTTTGACACCCAAAGTAACACCCAACTGTCAAAGAGTTTAAGCATGCAACACCCTTTCCCCAGAATCTATTTCAGTGCACGTTCAACTTCATGTTCTTGATCAGCTCAAAATACGCGCAGTTTCGGTTTATGTAGCATAACACGGCAGAAAATCCTTGCATATGACATTCCTCGGGTAAACAAAAAGTGCAAACATTCATTGTTATGCAAAGACCATGTATATGATATGCATATTTGATACTGTTACAAAAATCTCTAATCTTCATACATATATTTAGTAAGTGAGGCTGTATTTCTATTAAATGTATTAAAATAGGACTACAATTGAAGTGAACACAATCATGGAACTCCAAATGTCATATGCAACACAATTAAAAAAATTTATTATCTATTAAAATAAATATGCGAGTGTATACATATTATTGTCAATGTGATATACATATGCTAATGTTAGTAAAATGTTAGCACAGGCTATATATAGAAAGCAGACGCGAACGTGAAAGGTTTTGTCGTACACCTGTGTGTATTTTCTCACCAACAGGTGAATTTCATGTCTATGCCCGGCACAGGTAGAGCAGCACAGGTAGACTCTAGACCTTTATCTACCTGTTGACTGTAGTCGGCCATGCAGCAAGGTCGCCCCACCCCCTAGAGAAAGTCACCTCATTGTGTGTTCTTGACCCTGTGGCTGTACGGTGGGGGGGGGGGGGGAGGGGGTGTCGAGTTCAGGTCTGAGGTCTAATGTGTGCAGTAAACTGGGTAGATAGACAGATACTCAGATAGAGAGAGAGATACAAAGATGGACAGACCAATACATCCATGGACAGACTGATATATCCAAGGACATAGACAATTTGAGCATCGTTCTGCAGCAATATCTCAAAAAGTTGTAAATAAATGCTGACATTTGAGCATCCTGTTTGTAGGACTTTATTCAGTATTAATAATATTAATTATTCATTTTATCTCAAACTAAATAAAATGTACTTAAGGTTTTCGTAAGGCAATTTCTTGCTCACTGGGTTAAACTTTAAAGGTTTTAATTTAATATATATAACAATATATAAATTGAAACTTTAGTCATCATATCGTTTTTAAATAAAATGTATAAATATTCATGGCATTACATGTTGTATAACGGTTGGTCAATATTAATGTTCTTGACTATTTAATTCCATTATTCTTTTTTTCACTAATGAGCAGCTTGTATGCAAAGGTATGATTATTTATTACTATGAAGAATTAATTCTAACATTCCTGTCTCCAATTTCACATTTGACAGAACAGAACAGAACTTTATTTCACTCCGGCTGTTTACTACATCATGTGAGGTACAAAGTTAATAGAATGTATATACAGTAGGCAGAGGGGATTGCATCAAGACATTAGACTGGAACCAGTGTCTGCAGTACTACTATGTTAAATCATTGGTAGGTCATTAACAGTAGCACTGTTAGGTCGCGTTAACCTTTTAAGCAGGTGCGTCCCATTGTACATGCAAAGCAACAGCAATGGCTTTCGTATATATACGTTGTGATTTAATATTCGCTAGTGCAACTTTTACATACCAGTACTCTACTGATCAATCATCTGAACATGACAATGGCAATAATGATCACCCTGCATTGGCAATAATTGTCACATTGTATTGGCAATAATTGTCACATTGTATTGGCAATAATTGTCACATTGTATTTGTCTAACTGAACTTTATCTACATGAGCTGTAAATAGAATGAAATCAGAAAGAATTACCTGTTTATTCATGTTAATCTTCTCTATGCTTGATTATTCACATTAATTGCCTAGTCAGGCATCTGATGCTGTCCACAGTAGATAAAATGTTAATTAATTGTAGGTGAAACATATCAAAGTAATAATGTTCTTTTCTATTGTTTAATTCTGGGTTTTTTTAAATATGTATTTATGTCTCAGTAGACTATCCACAGTCTCAGAGGATGATAGTAAATAGTTTAAATATATATAATGTTGATTGTTATTATATTTATATGAAAGAGGCCTCTAAAATGCTTTACTAATCTAGACTTGCTTAACTAATATAGGGGGATATTTTGAATAGGAGTATTTGGATCAGAACAACGTATGCCAGACTAATGTCAGGAAGCCATGACACTCTGTACATTGAGGACATTAATATATAAATACATCCCGTATCTTGAGGCTGAATTTGTTTGTGAGATGAGATTCATTTTATACCATTTGTATGAGACCTTGTTGTTTTCCTTTTGTCAACAACCACTGGAGTTTTGATGTCTTACGAAAATAGTATATATCTGACTATTTAAAATTAAGACTGGTGATATACTGTATTATTATTATTATTATTATTGTTGTCGTGTTGGGAATGTAAAAAAAGTCCTGCTGGGAAACGTACAAATGTCCTGTTGGTGGGAGTGTACACATGTCCTGCTGGGAGAGAAGACATGTCCTGCATGGAGGGGGGGGGACATATATCCTGTTTGACAGCATGTTCTTGGGGGGGGGGGGGGGGGGATTGGCTCTGTCCCAAAACACCCGACCAACTATGGGATGGGTGTAGGTGTAAAGTAATAATTGCCACAGGATAAAAACAATTTTGGTCTATTTTTATCGTGGGAGTTAACTTCAAACAGACTGACATAGAAATTGAAGCTTGGTTATTATTATGTTAAATAGTTGAAAGGGAGGTAGTAGTGTTCAGGCGGATTATAGATACTAGTAGTTGTAATGCAATTAGCATAACTGTTCTATTTCCAACTACTAGTATCTCAAACACTGATTCTCAACAGTATTGTTCTGGACTTGTACATAATACACCACTAAAACTGGTAGTTGTGGACCTGGGTGTGTCAGTACCAGTTAGTGTTCACAGGTTTACTGCAACATTCAGCGCTACAGATGTTGTGGGTTTCCTCCTGCCCGTAATTGACATGCTGTGATATAAGCGAAATGATCTTGAAACAGAAATAGGCTGTTAACCCCAATCTCTTTTTTAAAAAGTAATTTTGGGTGGTAGCATTGTGGTAGACATCATTGTATGGTAATTTATGCTCTGAACTAAAAATAGTTATGTCAGAGGTTATCAATACATGTATCATGAAATGTACACATCTGTAGTTGTATTTGAAATAGGCAACAATAGATTAAAATATAGAAATAGTTTAAAATGTTGCATAACTACAACCTGTAGTGAAGATTGATTTTGACTGATAGTCGCAGTCAATATGTTAAGTTTGTAAAACTTTAAGAAATATTTTTTACTCATTCTAGGACATACAAGTCGTGTCTGTATTTTCTCACTCTCTTAATAAATATTGATGCATAATTTACATTGTCTGATAGTAGCAAACTTTTACTGTCAAAAAGCACTATTATTTTGGCAAGAGGTATATTGGAGGTTAAAGACGGAAGCCATTTTTATGTTTGTGGGCCTTTAATCCTTTTTGGGGTCAAAACGAGAGGTCAGTGAGCCCTGGGGGTTGGGGGCTGTGATAATGGGTTGTTATTATCTGGACAAGGTGTGCAAACCCTGGGGTGGGGCTTTGTCTGTTGGGAGGTAGGAGAGGGAGTTAGAGAGCCACACCAAGTTCAACTCCTCAGTGTCAGACATGTTGGAACTACTTCAAGAAGTGAGGATGCCACCAGACAGGATAAAATCATTAAAGCTACGCTCTCTTTCTCTGTGTGTGTGTGTGGGGGGGGGGTAAATTTGAATATTGAATTACATAGATTTTATTCAAATTATGTATGATTTATTTCATATAATAAAGAGATGGATGCAAAAAGTGTATGATTTATACTTTCTGACGGTCTGCATTATATTTTAGTTTCAATGTCATACTTTACAATTCAACATGAAGTAAGGATGTCACCTGACAGGATAAAATCTTTAAAGCTACACTCTCTTTCTCGGGTAGGAGGATTCGAATTGCAGAGAGGGTTGGACGCAAAAAGTGTACGATTTATACTTTCTGACAGTCTCCATTATTTTGTAGTTACAATGACATATGTTAAACACCAAATCAACCAACCAACCAACCAACCAATGCCATACGTTCACAATTCAACATGTTCACGGTATTTGGCTCGTTTATAGATTGTCGCAAATGGGTGAAAGATTCCTGCAACGACATTAAACTCCATAATCACTCGTAATATAGATGAACTACTATGCACACATAGACACATTTTAAAGTATTTTTTTCACTCCACAAAATTGATACTTTTCTTAATAGACAGTATTGTAAGTTGCTTGTTAGTGTGTTGTCGATTTGCTTTCATGGTTTTTCATGGGAGGGAGAGGAAATGACGTAAACCAAACATCTCTTATTTCAGAAAACAATTTCAGAAATTTTACCTGTTTAGAAATTGCTCTGGTTTGAATTTTGATGCGTAAAATATTGTATTGATAATTCCAGTAATATATTTACATGTTATGCATTGGAAATAGATAAATTCATATGAATATTTGTTCACGTTTTTTCTTTTTCAAATTTTTCGTGTTGCTTTAATTTTACTCTGAATTTCCGTAATTTGAGACTGGAAAATGTACATTCATAATGCTTTGGGCATTACATTACATATAATGGATGGATTATCAGAAGCAAAATGTATTTTAGTCCATCATTCTTAATCATGCTAACTGGTAACAAATTACAAATTTAGAGAAGATGGGTTAGCGTGTAATTCAAATTGGAAAGTATTTAGAATTCATGTTTTCTAAATATTGTAAGTGTTGTCTTCTACATCGTAGAAGAGATTCATTATTTTTTATTTATAGAAATAATTCACCTAAACTTCCGTATAAAAAAAATAAAGGGGAAATACATTATTATTATTAAAATGGTGGTTTAATCAAATTTAATTACCTAGAACAATCATTAGGTTTTTTCATTCTTCAAAATATGAGCCAATTTGTTTTGCGCCATGATTACAAGTAATATTCATGAAAGCAAATTCAAGGATTTTCTTTAATTCAAGTTCACTGCGGTTTTATTTTATTTATTTCTCAAGAATACGGTTTGTTTTCGCAATAAATAAATAAATAGCCGATATCTATTGATTTCCCAATGTTTTTATTTACATTTGAAAATTACTCTGCCTGTGTTACCCTGCCGATCAATTTCTTTTTTCGTAACATTTGTAACATCCGAAATATCACTATGGCAACTATCTTCCTAAGAACATACGTAAAGTTCGTGGTATTTTCTTCCATAACAACCAGCAATTAGCTTTGGGAATATATATTTTTCTGATGTTCACTTTTCTTTATGGATAATTCTATAAAACATGTGAATTCAATAATAATGTTGTCTTTATATGATATTTTCAGAAATGTATTCAATTTATGTATAGATATGTGTGATACAACTTTAAAACAATAGTTTTGGATTAAGAAGAGGAAACTGAATCAAGGCTTATTAGAAGAATGGCAGACGGACAGAATTCTGACAAGATTTACATGACAGTTGAAAATACGAAACATGAAATAATATTTCCAACTGAACATGAACATTCGTGGAAAATATCGTCCAAGTATTCATGAAATGATGGAGCACTTTTCTCATGTTTAAGTATTGAATGTTTGACTGTTTTGAGGCCAGAGCGAACACCGCAAGCATGCTTCTGTGTTTGAGCCTGGAAATATGGCATTGTTGAAGATGATCTGACTGTGGGAAGTTCAAACACGACATGGATATCATATCTGCAAGTGTCGGCAAAAACATCCCCCCCCCCAAAAAAACCACCAAAAAACAAACCACAACATGGTGTATGACCCACTAGAAGTAATTGGAGCAAAAGGATACAAACTTATGAAAATTATATTTTTTCCCCATGGTTGCAGTTGGCATGGTTACTACTGGCCAATTAACTATTGTTATTGAATTTAATGCTAATTTAGTAGAGTGGCAATGCAGTTATCATCCTTGGTCTTGTCAATACCAGCCGGTGCTCACAGGAGGAAACCTGCAATATCTGTAGCGCAGAATGTTGCAGGTTTCCTCCTGCCCTAAACTGACAAGCCATGATATAAGTGAAAGAATCTTGAAAGCAGAAATTCCGAATTCAAAAAAATATATATAATTTTAAAAAATGCTAATTTAACTCTCTCCGTGTTGGAGGCTTCCAGAGATGACATAAAGAGCAGTGTCTGTACCTAAAAAAGCAGGGAGAGGGTTAAAGAAATTTAATATTTATTTAAAGTACCTGTGCCGCATGATGAGTGTTGAAATTTATTAAAATTAATTTGAGGGAGAATTAGAATAATGATTCTGTGGTCCCATAAGAAGGCTGAAATATGTTCAGATGATATACAAAATATGTTCAGATGATATACAAAATATCCCTGGAACTCTTTAATTTTGAAACATTGGGTAATATTGCTGAATGGAAGTGAAAACTATGTACATCACTAAGGTGAGTTTATAGAAATTATATTTCTATGGTCTACCTGATATCGAATGTGATAGTACCACAAATCTAAAGCTACAAGTTTGAATTCAGTATAGGTGGTCATTGTATTTTATCCTGAGGTGACAAGCAAGTTTGCATATTTAGAAGATCGCTATGTAATTCATAATGCACTTTTTAATCATACTTTGGGCAAACAGCTGCTTCAGGTTTTCCTACCACCATAAACAGATTTACAATACATATATGTTACAGTCAATGTCTAAAATCAGGCAATGTGTCAAATGTATTAAACTTTCAGTGAATTTCAATTCATTCA
>JAUTBT010042943.1:7193-35620 GCA_032361225.1 Lepetodrilus schrolli | reverse complement strand
TATATATTTAATATGACTTCATTTATTATTCCAAAACGCAACTATTTTACACCATGTAAATTAAATGCGGGAAAGACTATTTAAATCGGCTTTTCTTTCATTGGTGTCATCAGTGTTGGCATCGTCGCAAGTAGGTGAAAGAACCCAGCAGTTGACATCTTGTCCTTTATCCTAGCCTGCACCAATAGAGAGCTATGCACTCATATATGTGATGATATACGCTCTCTTACGGCATTAGGTTGTCATAAGGGAAGCAGGATTTTTGATACCCAGAGGCTTGTGGATTTGGTCTTTGTTGATGTTCAGAGGCTATTGCAAGAAATTAAGAATCCAACCTGGACAGAACAAGGGATCTAACAAACAGGCACGTGGCTTCAGTCACGCGAGGAGCCTGCACAGTGACCCAATGTTTCTTAGGTAATACATCGAGAGGATTTTGAAATGGTTCGTACATCTTAGTTGCCATCGACCACTTTGGCAAATGCCACAATCCATCAATAATAGAAAAACGCCATTATCTAGTTAGTCGCTGGTAGTTACTCATGAAAACCTAGAGCACCTCAGAATGGTTTATGTGTTATACATTCTATACCAGATTCTACCCGAATAAAAGAGAACTTACCTTCAACAGGTGCACATAGGTTCATCAGCACAATGCAAGTAAACAAGATCCAACCAGTTCTTAAGACTGTAGACATTTCTACAGATGTCCGGCCAGTCAGTGAATATATTCGCAATACTAGTGTACTAATAGTCTTATATATAGCAGCTTTGAAGGTTATACATACGGATAAACAAATACCCGTGGACTTTCAAGGATATGTTGACCTGGGAAAGAGAATTAATTTATTTACACCTGACCTACTTCAGAAAAGAATTCCGACTATTCTACATAGCTACCCACTGTTCGTTCATTGATGTAGTAAATATGTTTACGGAGGTTTGTTAGAAAATATTGTTGAATACTATGGCTACATAATCATAAAATATCTATATTAATACATTACTTCCTATTGTTTAAGCCATTCCTGAATTTATTGAATCGGTATGCGGTATATATACCCGGGAAAAACACACAGTATAACCACATTGAAACACGACTAGCCCATGTTCTCTGGTGTCCCATTGTGAAACGTTTCCGATCTCATGTAGTTAATAAACAGGGGTTACCCATAACGTACTCGGTAACCAACACGGTGGAATTTCATGGGTAACACATCCTTCCTAAACTAATAGCTTTAGCATACTTGCGAAAATATGTTCCTGTGCATTCTTATTATTTTTTTTATATTAAATTGATATAGATAATAGCATACCGTGAAAAGGTCCAATTAGTGATTTGACAAAATAGCAGTCAAATACCAGTTTTATCATCGGGAATCAATGAACGCTGGGATTCTATGATGATAGATCAATGAATGTTCGTTCTCACATAACTGGACACGGATGTTTCATGAACGACACAAGATGTGATCATGATGAACTTTGCTGACAATGGCACTAAGAAAGTAATGATAATTTTCAGCAAGGCGTGACATCTCAAATGAGCGTAACTGTTTTAACATTAATAATAATGTTATAGGGGTTCAGAACATTTAGTAGATCAATAAGATTTGACTTCCCACTTCAAGACGTATATAGTTGATGCAGATATCAGTATTAATAGTGTACAAAACTCATTCACAAATACTACTTTATTCAGGTGACCGCAAATGACCTTCGGTTTCACAAGACTGCTTGGTTAGTCTCAAAATAATTCCCAGTCAGTGGACAAATATGTTGTCAAGTTAGACATGAGGAATGGGTAGCTGGTTAAATAGTACTCGTTGTTTTTCCATGAAGGAGTTATACTAGCGGTATCATTCCCTGATAGAACTAGGACACTGCTTAATACTATTCTTACAACTCGCAGTATAGGCAATGTCACCTGTGGGCTTGCTTAGAAGTCGAAAAACTCCAGAGTGTTCTGGAATACAGTCACTGCATGCTTCTTAATGTCAACACAGATAGTGAGAGGCTGGTGTTCTTTCCAGAAGTACACCTCCAACATGTCTCCCTCTAAGCACTCTCCGAAGTACGCCATCTGCATCTTCTTGATACCATTTCTCACAATGTCTTTGTTAAAGCCCTTTAACATGCCTTCCCTTATTCCGTAATGCAGAGCGTCAACAGAGTATATGACATAGGACGTCCAGTTAACATGCTTGTACATGTCCGTCTCCGTATACATCACACAGCGAGTCATTTTATTGGCGTTATCAGGTTTGGGTTTCTTTGGGACGATCAACGGTTCCTTTTTGACTGCCAAATGACCAAACTTCTCTTTCCACCACGCAGGTAAAGGTGTTGGCTTCCGAGTATCTTTGTCAATGCCCACGATCTGATTAACATTCTTGACCAGCAACTCCCCGGTAGACGGCACAATCAACTTACTGACTGTATTAGTCGAGCACTTTCCGATGTAGCCAAGCCGTGCTTGCACCACCAGCGGCCATTTCGGTACATCGACATCATACATTGCCTTCTCAATCTCAAGTTCAGAAGACGCCATGAACGTGAAGATTGAATCCGTCATGACGCCATAGTCCATGAAGGTATGCCCACTATCGTCCAGTGGGTAGTGGTAGGCGAAATACCTGGCTGCTGCCATCAGTCTCATCAAACTCCAGATGGTGCAGTTGCCTGCAACCAGAAGAGAACCAATGCAGGAACTGATACCTTACTGATACTACCGTGACAGGGGGGAAACTAACATATAACCCCAAAGTATGTCCAAATTTAAAGACAGCAGAGTAATACAAGCAATGTGAAGTACTGTATGTGACGAAACTTAGGCGACAACCCTCAAGTTTATGCACGTGCACATATTCTTGGTATAAGCAGCTATTGACAAAATATATCAGTTTTATGTTGCAGTAGGTCCAATTTCTATGGTAGGCCTGCAATACATGAGAATAATGAGAAATGCTGTGTGTTAATGAGAATTTCTGTGTTCAAAATTTACGATGTAATAAGACTTGTGATACTATATTGAATGTTAAATATAACAGCTGCGGTCCTAGTAGGCATATGAGAATTGGAAATGAGTAATATTGTATCCTTCAATGCTGGGTACTAGTATTCCATTAGTACAATGTCATATCATGATAATTGAGTATAACACCATATTTCACATAATCGCTGAATTGTTTTATTTTTCTTCCTTCAGATCTAGCTTTACTGTGAACATGACTAGACGATTGATTCATTTACCGTCTGTGTCGAATGCCTCATAGGATGGTCCTGGGATTTTGACTTCAGCCTTGCTGCCATTGTCATTGACCTTTACAGAGTAGCCCATATCCATAAGGTAGCGATATTTGGCTCGGAACATTCTTTTAAAAAGAAACAACAAAGCTGCAATCAAACATAAACATCTCCCACTGACTATCTCGAAACATGTAGACCTATTGACGTGCAAATGGATCTAGCAAAATCATTTGGAAAAGAAAATCTAACGCATTTGGGTTGGTTCTAGGATAGCTTAGGCTACACCGACAGCAACACAACAGGACTAGGAAATCATCTTCCACATCTCGACTAGATGATAGATCAAAACAGGTTTAATAATTTCGAAAAAGTCACAAACTGTTGTTATAAATTATATGACCGTAAAGTAAATTGTAATACTCACCCAGGTTTCCGCACATCATATTCATTTTCTTCAACTCTACGCTCTCGAATACTTTGCTTGTTCATTCTTAGAGATAAATTCGCAAATATTGTGTCCTAGCAGACGACAGGTAATAAGAGAGTATGGAAATATCACGTGACTCAATAAATTATTCTCCGTAACTGTTCTACTTCTTGCAAATAATTCTTGAAACGATCTTCTATTTGCCAGTTGACTGATAGGAACGGAGTTCACAATACAATTCTGTGGCAACTCAAACAATCAACCAGTAAAATCTACCCCAATATATATCATCCGAACTGACAACTGCTGTTCCAAAACGGTCACGTGAAACGAAGGGAGATAATCATGTTTATTTTTCATTTAAGCACATGTAAAATCCCCCGAATTTCTAACACTTGTGTAGGCGTCAATTATTTCCTACTGACTTGTCCGATAATATTCTATTAGTTTTAGACGTTCATTTTGTCTACGATTTAGCCTTTTTTTTAAAAAATGATTAAGTAACAAATTAGTGGAAACAGCACCTGTAGTGCTATTGTTGCAGAAAACGTGGTCAGAAATGTTGGTACAGATGAACTAATGATGACAACTGCACTGCGATAATACAGACAACACCCATCAATAGTGTGTCGGAAAATCAAAATTGATGCTTGGTCTTCATGGTGGGTTCAAACTCGGGACCTTTTACTACTAAGCGACAGAAACACAATTACTCATTTTGACTTTGTAAACACTGGATGAAATACAACAAAAGACAAGTTTACAGCAAATTCATTTTTATCTACTTTTTGGTTCATCTGAAGACTGTTCCAGGCTCTGCCAGAATTTATCATCTGGACTGATTGTGTAGGGGTCGTCTTCTACATTATCATCACCGTGACCTGGTTGACCCCAATGTGTCCATAAGGTTTCAAGGTCATACTGCTGGCGAGTTTCTGGCATAAATATGTGGAGAATGATGTTACCTGCAAACAACAAATAAGTTTCATATACATTTAATAGCACTCTCAATTATTATACACATGTACTAAACTGTTCCAATAAATAATTATTATTGTTCACAATCGCAAGCAATGTAGTCTGTATATATATTATTTTGCTGACAAACTTCTTTTGTACAGTAGCATTAGTTATCTGACTAGCTTAACAAGCAAAACATGTAGTGAGTTGTTGTTTTGAAAGAAATTATTTTATTATTGAGACACAGTATAGTTAGCCAATGCAATGTGCAAAATGACACATTTTGTTCATGTAAGAATGTGGTAAGAAAGAGAATCAGATGAAGCACAGGACTTGATGGTATTTGTAGGGATTCTCAAAAATGAATCCAATACTAACCTAAATCCATTGCATGCCAATCAGGGGCCGTTTCAAAACCTTCCACTTTCAAAAAGAAGTCCCCGTCACCTTTCCTTTTCTTGTGCTGAAAATAAGTTCAGAAAAATATAAACATTAATATTTTATAGAAATGACAGAACTGAGTGCATCAAATTATGAAAAATTGTTGACCTCCTTTTCATGCTTTACAATGCAACTCCATACTTAATAAAACATTGCTCAATTTTGTAGTTAATACTAAAACAACTATTTTTTTTTGTGCAACGACTATTTTGTTCATAATTTTGGCCTGGGCAGAAAATAAAAATAAATATAATCACATTTGGTTTTATGTTTTATTTCTTTGTGAAACTAATGCTATTATACAAAGAAATGTTAACGTCTAAGAGCAACTCATTAAATTAATTAAAGTTTTATGCTCGCTAACATTTTATGATTATTTGAATTTTGTTTGTTAATAATATCAACTGTTAAAATGAATACTGACAATCCACTTGATGTGTGTTGAGATGGATCGCAGGTGTCTGACAGACATGGCGCTGACTATCACCATGTGATCGCCAAAGTGGGCCTCGGGTGGGATGGGAATCACAGCGATGTCACGAGCATTCTCCTTCCGCAGCAGTGTCAGCAGCTCATCAAGGTCAAACACACCACTCACTCCACCTGGATAACAACGGAAACAGTTTTCATCACCATTAGGCCACAGATGATGGTACTAATGGAAAGTGCTAATAGGTTGAAAAATAAACTGCTGTACACCACATGAACAATGCAGGGATTGTGAAAGCAAGTGTAGCAGGGTATCTGTTTTAACACCCAAACATGCACTCACCCAAACATCATTACATAAAAATATAACAACACAAAAATATATTCCATTATCTCTTATTAATTATCACTCTTCTTATTTATACTATCTATCTATCTAATTATCTATCTCTATCTATAACTCTTCAAGTAAAATCCTTTTCTCTAGAGTTCTCTCTAGAGACCTATGAAGAGTTCCCTGTCCTGCCCCCTCCATCCAGTGCTCATTACTATTTCATCATTGGATCTGAGGACATCTCATTTCTATTTTACAGACAAATAAATGCTCTCATTCATTGATTGCCTCATATATAATTTGAATATTGCTGTACCGTCTGAAGACACAAGGGTTGCCTGGGGTAATACTACCATGCACCAGGCACAGATCAAAAGACCACACCCTACCACAATGGCCGAACAGGGACCATGTGGAGGGGAAGAATGTAGCCAGTTGTGATATAAGATACTCCTACTGGTTTCGGCCAGTGGGGTTACCCCTTTGGCTAATTTGGTAATTTGGTAGAGCGTTGAACTCACAATCCAGCAACTCAGGTTCGAATCCCAGGATTGGCATGATCCTCGGTTACAATGGCACCCAACGTGTACTTGAGTTGTTCCCGGTGAACTTCTCTCAGAATTGTCAGACTGCGAATTCCTTGTAGCTCAGCTAGAAGTGACTGGATTAGTAACTCGAGGACGAGTCACCACGTGGAGGGGGAGAATGTAGCCCGGTGTGATTATAAGATGCTCCTACTGGTCTCGGCCAGCAGTGTTACCCCTTTGGCTCATTCAGTAGAGCATTGGACTCACAATCCAGCAACTCGGGTTCGAATCCCAGGATCGGCATGATCCTCTGTTATATAAGCACCAATGGATGTTTGCTTTTTTCTCAAAGAAACAGGTCCTTGATATTCCGACATTTGTTTACACTAGCACATATTTATAAAATTGAAACAGGTTATGGCAGATTGCTTTCCCCGATACTTCCTGATTTCCACATGCCCGACAGCTGCACAATTAACATACATGACAATTAAATTATTACGTTTCAAATCAATTGGCGGTACATATGCTGGCGCAATTTCTTCTTCTTGAAAATCTTCAACATCCTCTATTTCTGACTTCAGATCGACACGTGCACTATCCTCAGGTATTTCTTCATCTGTTGACTTCATTGTGTCCAAATTATCTTTAGAATAATTATTGTCTGATTTATTTGTATTTTCAAAGTCGCTAACTATTTCTTTCAACAATGACTTTGCTTCAGGGTCATTCTTGATGTCGTAATCCTTGCTGCAGTACCATCGACGGCTCATTTCATAATAATGCAACAATTTTGACCGCGAAGGCATTGCATTTGCGAGATAGTTCCTGGAATGCAGAGGGCATGCTTTCAAACGCCTCGTGCATAGTACCTGTTCACATGAGTGTGGGTATGAAAAACATGGATCTGAACACATGAACGTTTTCGATGCAGTTTTCAATGAAACCACCCATTGTCTCTGAATGAGAGACTTTGTGACATAATTTGTTTTGGAGAACAATAGCTTGCGCACTTGGAACATGATGATATGTTGTCTTCATTCATGAATTTATTGTAGATATATTCAACTCTGTAAACACATCTAGACTGTTTACAATCGCACGCGTGATGTCGGACACAGTTTTGATTGTTGTAAAATAACGTAAAACATAATATTGACATATTATTTATAGATTAAACTAGTTAAATTTTATTATATTTAGATTAATATTAGGAGCGAACATGTTGACTATTCATTCTGAGTTTAATAACAATCTTTCGTAATCAATTTTACGACAATCATAAATGATCATTGCCATACTTTTCTAACTCCTTACGTGAAAGAGTTTACAATTTTCAGTCGCTCACTAGTCATTTTACTGTTTATCTTTGAATTTGAAACATTTAATGTTTGGTCATACACAATACAAATCCAGCCCTCAAATGAGTTCTTTGTTAATTCTCCCAATCACAACCTTTTGTTTACCATAGTTTGCCATTTGTTTGCTATTCCTCCAGGACCATCCTCTCAGTCTCAGTCAGTAGACTTTGGCCTCAGTAAATAAGTAGTATCTAGAGTGGAATAATCAAAATATTTCTGGTTTATCGTTAAGCAGTGACACTTGTCATTCTTTATCAGATAGAGTAGTTCTACGTGTACCTTTCTGGATTTGTATTGTTTTGAATAGAAACACATTGACAAACATTGAACAATTTAAGTTAGGACACGCTTTAACAAAGTAATATCCATTAATATGGCATCGGTATTATGGATACCAGTGCTCTTTTGTGTGGCCACCTTAGGGCTGTATACACTTTCTGTGAATTTCCCTGCATGCACAACCATATCTTTCAATTGGTAAGAGACAATTCTATCAGACAGTCTGATGGAATTTTCTTTTAATAATCATGATAAGTAGACACTGTGCCCATTAGATACATACTTGTATTATATTAATGACTGTCTTTCATTCATTCATATGTGATTAATATGATCTGATAATTGTGTTACAACGAATACAAATGTATATATTGCACATGTTTTTGCTAACTTTTTATTTTTACATCCTCAAGTCGTTCTACCACGAGTACAAGGAAATTATGAAATTTCTATCATCCATAATTTATATTGTCTCTTTTAAAAAAAATGGTCTTCAAACACTACATTTACTGGTAGGTATATTTACTTCTTGAACTTTTGATCTAATGAATTGTCCTCTCTTCCAGCTCATCATTGCAGTTTCCCACCAATCTTCATGAATTGCAGACAGTTGCACACATTTTAAAAGAATACGAAATGAACAATTTTGGCTACGTATTTGCAATATTTGTCACTGCTTACCTTTACAAACAAACATTTGCAATACCAGGTTCAATGTTCCTGGTAAGTAATAAAACAACTAATTCAACTAGCATTAATGATCATAAAATGACCTCCAACCTTGAGGATTCACTACATATTACATTTTTATCTTTAGTAATGGTTATCATAAGTGTACATTCATAACTAATTATTAAATTAGGTATTAGCTTGATTAGCATAAATGTCTATGTTAATAATGTTTTTAAATTGTGCATGTCTAAGAAATCTTTAACATGTTGATTATTGAAGTATCTTCACACCCCAGAGGTACTTTATTCTGTTCAGGACTCACTTCATGTGGTACTCCTAGCACACATCTAAAGGGAAACTTGCGCAAAAAAACCCCAACCAATGAAATCATTTTCCCAGTGAATTTTGTGAAAAAATCTATCCAATGAAATAGATTTTATCATTGTTTTATTTATAGCTCCTAAACTGTTTATGAAATTTTCTCTATATGCATGCCAGGGATACCACATGAAGTTAGTCCTGAAAGGAATTAAGTACTGCTGGGGTGCAAGGATGATGTTGAAGATGATGCTTTTTATAAAATTGTGTCTTGTAGAATATACTCCTCAGCATGTTGACTTATTGTGTGACCAACTATTATGTTTTCAGAATCTTCTATCTGGGGCTTTGTACGGTGTTCCATGTGGCGTGCTGCTGTCTTGTACACTCACAGCATGTGGAGCAACTTTCTGCTTCCTCCTATCAAAAATGTTTGGAAAACAGCACATTATTCGCTTTTTCCCAAATAAAGTAAAATATTTCCAAGATATGGTAGGTTGCTTCATATTCAACAATGACAATTATTAAAATGAAAATTCACCAGAATATTTGAATATGTCATATGACTCCCGTCATGTCAGTAGGAAAAGATTATAATAGCATAGAATATGTCACTGATATCAAGGCATGGCAGTTTACATCAAGTACTAGTAAACCTGCCAGCACTGGCTTGTACTGACTAACCAATGATGATAACTGTATTGTCACAGGCACTACAGACAGCGCATTCTATCATTATTTTCTGCAGACATTAACATTAATGCATGGTCCCCCGGGCAGGTTCGAACTCAGGACCTCTTTTAGATCATTAGAATTGATAAACTCCTCGCAGTTAGGAATGGGATATTGGAATATGAGTTCTTATTGGTAGATGGGTTTATGAGATGAAACGTGTCAGGCTCCATGTTGTATTGTAGATTATCCATAACTTGTGTATTCTATTTATTTCAGATTGATGAGACCAAGAATAGCTTGTTCTTCTTCTTGCTATTTCTACGACTATTTCCAATGTCCCCAAACTGGTTTGTGAATATGGTCTCACCAGTATTCAATATTCCTATTCACCTCTTTACTTTGTCAGTATTCTTTGGTAAGTTTAACATTTCTAGTGAACAAATATGATTATTGCAATATGTTGTGAATGATCATAGAAGGGTAAATAAAGAAATAATTTATACTATAGACAGGATTCCTATATTGGATTACTATTATATAGTTTGGCATGAAATTAATTGACACCCCTATTTGTTAAATACTTTACGATACGTAACAAAAATACCTAATACTAGTAATCAATATTTAATATTCAGGGTCCCATTCCACAGAATGATTGTACTGCTACGAGAGTCGTAACTGATCTTTGTTAACATGGAGCTCCTACTCTCATAGTGCTATGATTGTTCTGTGGAACGGGGGTCAGATTATTTGCACCATTAATACAAATTCTGTATATATGTATAGTTATCATGGTTATATTGATAAAGAAGTTATTCAAGTTATTCTAATTATTTATGTTTCAGGTTTGATTCCTTATAACTTTATCTGTGTTCAGACTGGATCTATATTGTCTCGGATAACATCCATAGATGACATATTCACTGTTGGTACGGTTCTAAAACTGGTGGGAATAGCTCTTGTGGCATTGCTTCCTGGCTTCCTTATTAAGAAGTACCAGAGGAAACGAGAGAAATACGACTGAGTGATAGAACCGATATAGAAGTGCTTTAGTACGTGAACGTGAAGTGGAAGTTTTAAAATGATTGCTTGTGTTGACAGTATTAAAACATGATCCGTACCAAAACATTATTACCTCTATGAGATGTCAGGATGATGTACCACTTGTCTGGTGTTGCAATGCTTGAATGTCTAATTGATATGTTTTTCTGTACAATTGGAGAATATATACTTTCATTATTGTGCAATATTATATTTATTTGCTTAAACTGCTGATATTATGGTCTATGCCTGTAAGAATTTAATTGTTGTACATGTCTGTGTAGATATTGATGATACACACTCCATGTATTGGTACAGTCTGGTGAGAATTAAATACACACCAGGCCTGCATTTCACTAAAGGGTCCTACCAGTATGATGTATGAATTAGTGCTTTACGTCGCAGTGGGAATATTTAGTCTGGGCATTAATTGAGGGTAACATCATTTCATTCTATAGTAAAACTGTGGTGTATGCAAGGACTACAGTATGACAGCTCTATGAGGTGCAGGCCAGGAGTGGCTACATATTTTAGAACAAACTGATGTGTGTGTGTCTGTGTGTGTGTGCGTGCATGAGTGTTTGTGTGTGTGTGTGTGTGTATGTGTGTGTGTGTGTGTGTGTGTATGTGTGTACATGCATGAGTGTGTGTCTGTGTGTGTGTGTGTGTGCGTGAGTGTGTGTGGGTTTTGTGTATGTGTGTGTTTATGTGCATGTGTGTGTGTGTGTGTGTTATATACACAAGTATTTGTTTTTTACTGGTGATGCTGGTTTAACCAGAACATTGATTGTTGTCTTAGAAATATTAACACATTATAAAACAAGATCGTTATGTAATACATGTTAGAAAAAGTCAGTGTTTTAAAACAACTTTGTTGTGTTTAACATGAGGTTGGTTTCAAATACAACTTTGGTATGTTAGACATTTTATAGTATACTAAATGCATGCATGTTACAATGATTTATGTAAGTTGAAAGTTGTTAAAATTGTTTACACACATGTTTGATGTCCAGCTTTGCTGTATTTGACATTGACGTAAAACAGTAACTCCCTCACCCACATTGCATACTTTGACATACATATTCAGATGATTTGCACAAGTTAGTATTTGTTATAATTGTTAATACACACACAAACACATATATATTCACTCGATGTCCAAGTTTGCATATCAATCTATTATTTATGACAATAATTAATTCTGCATTTTGATATCCTTTACTTTACAGTATAATTTGTCTTTAATTTACATTGTTCTATATAACTGTTCATGATTATTTAGCTTATTATTTAACACTATGAAGTAATAATTTAATTATCAAACCATGGATGATCTGTGATATATGAGCACTATGCAATTGGTTAAATAAAATACTTGTTTGAAAACAATTTGATCGAATTTACTGTTGTTCACAGCATATGGCAAGTGTGTTGTTGATTGTGTGTATATCGATGAGCTTGCTAATTAATTGGTCGCATATGGGTAAAATATTCCCACTGCGACACAAAGCACTAATTCAATGTTAATCAGTTGGCTTCCTTGGCATGTCTGTAGCGTAGTGCAAGGGCAGTCAACCAGTTTATCCAATGATTTGACGATTGACAGGCAATAATGGACAGAACAATTACGTCATCTGCAGAAGCTTTCTTCATGAACTGGGTATACATGATTCTCAGGCTTTTCTCTTTCACCCATCAAATACTTGTGACAAATGACAAAAACTATTTCCACCTCTTGTTCTTTATTTACTTCACAACAGATTGCATATTAAATATGATATATTTACATATGCACAAATAATCTCTACAAGTCTGTGGAATGTAACATTATCTATGCAACAGAGAGCAAACTTATCCACATCCATAATGGATCATCCTTAATCTGTAAAGTTGAAACAAGTAATCATACTTTATTACATTGAAAAATAACTTTCAATAATAATAAATAAGTATCGCCAACCAAAACAACCCTGTTTGTACAAAATAAATCAACATCTCATGGAATGGACAAATGGAGGTAATATTTGGTAATAAACGTACTACGTATTCCATGTTGCATGTATGTTATATTAGGTACACAGCTGTCAGGTGACAATGTTTCCAAGCCGAGTTCAGTCAACCCGTGTCCAGAAATGACACCAACGTCTTGGAACTAGTTTAACATTACATGTACTCGGTGATCCACAAAACTACAATTGGCAGTAATAATACATGTATTAACTTTTCATAACAAGTTGTGAATCCTGGACTAGCTTGTGTACTAAACCATAGATAAACTAATCTGCAATGTTGTTTTTACTTTAGCCTAATCTGCAATGCTGTTTTTACTTTAGCCTAATCAATTGTCAAATGGTACACACACACACTTCAGTTAGAAAAAAAATAGCTTTCCTACCAAATGTCTGTTATAATGGATAGTTTGTAAGCAGTTTACAAAACATGATCCTGAATATATGAGTGAATCGATCATACAAAAATCAATATGAACCATAAAATATATTCTTAATCATCTGTACAATAAGAATGGTGTTTTGTGAAAATAACCAAATATTAGTGGGACCAGCCCAGAATACAAGTAATAAACTATAATAAAATGCTAAACTTTGATTGGAACCCAGTACATATTTGCCTTGTGGCAATTATAGATGTCAATATATATATATATATATCTGGAGTGTTTGTGTAAAATGATAAAATAGAAACAAATAACAAAGCTAACTGATGAGATATGTTTATAAATAGCAAAAAAAAATATTAACAAAAAATGTTAAAATATAAATAATGATATGTTGCAAACATAACACAAAAAAAGTATTTCTGAGACACTTGCTTTGATAACACTGAAATAAAATATGACTGGCTTTGTAAGTTACTCCATAGATGTTTTCCATACTTTGTCAATAATATAGATACCGTAGATATGTAAATTGCAAATAAAAGTAAATAGACAGACTTTAATAATACACATGTTGCAATATTACATGTTCATATTCAAGCTCAGCTTAGCAAATTGGGGCTGGCAATGTAAGAAGTAGATGTTTGATGCATTTTCTTAACACCAAACTGAAAATGTTTATCACCATAGCACTAGTATTATAAATCTCTTTATCAAACATCAGAGTGTAGATCGCTCTGTGTGCTGCTGGTAGTTCTTTCTATATTACCGGTACCGGTAAGTCCGACTTGAAGGTCTTCTGTGTACTACACAATACCGGTATTCATTGTATAATGTAAGTTCAATTACCAGTTAACATCTTTTAAACACAAACTAGTATTTATAATGGTGATCATCTCCAATTGTTATAAGGTTTATTGGAATGCTTCTCACTGTGTTGTGAAAGTAACTTAAGATAATAGATCTAATTGGACACAAGTCTGAACATTTCAGCATGTGAACATGCCTGTGGTTCAAATCAATACTGATGCCATGTCTGCCTCAATATAGTGAGCAAGTTGCAATGATACAAAAATAAAATAAAACCATTAAATTAATAAATTCGATGACAGGGATGACAAACCAAACACTTTCCAATAATACAAATCAATGCTCTCTGTGTACACCATACAATACTGCCACACTTCTCATTCCTGAAAGGTCCACATGGAACACATTAGCTGAAATTGTTTAAATCCCAAATAATTATCGCCCTCTATGATACAAATGAACAAATAAATGATCATTATTTTTAATAATTTTAAATGGTTAAAATGGTACATGTGGACCTCTCAAAATGAAATCTTGTGATTTTCCGCAAACTTTATTTTTTTTATCATAGTTCTATATGGTTGTCACATATGGGTGAAAGATTCCTGTTGTGACATATAACAATAATTCTATATGGATGAGCTAGTCTCGTAATTACATGTGTAAAACCATTGATCAATTAAATTAATCCATTTATGTAATGTTTGGTGTTTTGGGCAATTTGTTGTTCATTTATTGTTGACCAATACTATCATTCTGAGACATTAGTTCCAGATGTATGAGGAAAAGTTTGTGAGATTGATTAATGAAATCCAATCAGAATATCCTTATTAATTAATAACTAACACAGGGTAAAAGAATGTCTTGGGATTCAAGATCACAACCCATTTGATGTCATTATTGGAAATATTTATCTTAAAAATCACAAGATCCAACTATCAATATCTGCTGCACGCATATCAAAATTTCAGAAATGGATAAACGGTTCCAATAAGGTTATTGTATTCCTATAGATACTATGATAAAGAAGAGTTTGGGGATGCCACGTTCTATATAACTATTCCCTCTATCCTGTAACAAACAACAAACATGACTGTGGAAGCAGGGTATGGATATCACCACGGTCAGAACTGTCCGCTGCCTGTGTGTGGGACAATCGCTGTGTCCTTCGTGTGCTCATCGTGTGTCGAGTCATGTGACATACTGGACTAGAGCGTTATAGGGAGTTATCAAACAGGAGGGTCAATAATTATCATTTGAATTTATCAATGGTAGAGATCTTCAATATATGAACTTTTCTATTATTCTATAATGTATTATATATATTCATACATAAATTTGATAAAAATGTTAGTAAATTTATCTTTGGAAATATCACTTTGGCACAATAGTCCCGTGATGTCGACACCCAATGAACACAAACCTGAATGGCTGTAAAACCGGAGGATATTGATAAAGCTTTGAACACACATAAACATCAACAAAACAAGAAATGCCCCACATTAGTCCCTTGTCAATTTGTCCACAGAAGGTCGAGTCCCTCTTCAACTGGTCCATAGACAACTGATCCATAGATGGTCATCGGCAGGTGATCATGTCTCGTGGACAGTTGGGTGTAAATAACAATGAGTTAATCAATCATCACATGGCCGTCACGGTCCATTGCCTTGATATGAACGTGACTAAAACACAGGAACATTTGCAGTTGAAGCAGTGCAGAATAACAATGGGGGATATGTTCTTGGAGATGAACACCAAGCTAAACACTTTTTTTTTTTCAAGCAGTATTTCCCCTCAGGTGAGTAGAAATGTTCTACAAAATGCGTATTTCTGCACAATATCATTTCCAGGAAAATATCCTGATTATTTCAACAGCAACTTGATGCAGTTATTCCAATAAATCTCTACTCCCATTTAATCCCGATGTGACAATGAAATTCATTCAGCTGCTGACTTTGTTCCTGTCACTGGTGAAAATCAACGTCACACGGAAAAACCAACACAGGTTAACATGCCATTTTGTACAAAACTGGAAATGTTGGAGTTTGGTCACAAAATTGCAATCAAAAGTAGCTTCCAATTAACTTCCAACAACATTTGCACACCATCACTCTGGACTTTACAGAAATCGCAGCTACGTGTCTGTCGCTGCACAAAATGGCCGCATAACAAATCGACATCATCCACCAAATTTCAATAAATCAAGTTGTCCAACTACATGGTTCTTGAAAATATTTCATCCATCTGAAGAAAATCTTCAAGTCTCTGAACATTCTTGGAATAGCTCCATTCAGTTCAAAGTTAAATCCAAAACAGTAAAATGAAAATATCACTGATTTCCAAACAATCCTGAGACATTAACACTGTCGCTAGGTCGATAACACAGCTGTACAAGTTCTCCACGTGCAGCCATGGCAACAGCTGGACAAAGGGGATCCAGTTTGATTGTTTAAGACATTCTTCTTTCATCAACAAGTACTTGCTTTTGTATTTCTATGCCGAGCTATGATGCATAACTCTTGTCCATCGATGTCGCTCTACAAAGCACGTTGTCAATGAAGAATGAAATAATACAACAGTTGTTCTCTCCAGCGTGTCCGGGGAATGGATGTCGGAAAAAAATACTTGAAAATGCTGCCTTCTTCCCTGGCATCCTAGAGACGTAACCATGGTTACCACTGTTTCTTCTCAAAGGACCGCTTCCTATTGACTGTGTGGGCAGAATCCTCCGAGTCCGAGCTTGTATCTGACTGGGGGTGCTGGAAATAGTGACAACATTATAATAGAAAACAGTGGTTATTTGTACCTCCAGAGTATTTATCACAGAGCAATTGATCATTGTGAGATCAAGCGAGCTACCAAATTATGATACACATTGCCAAGACTGGAAAATTACTAATCATTTTATTCAAATATTCCAGGATCTACATTAAAAAAATCAACAGATCTTCATGTACAAGTCCATATGAATATCTTTGTGGTTAAATATGAAATTAATTCTACAGGCAAATTAATGATATTACACTGTATACTTAAGCAATCTCGGTATTGTTCCACAGGGCAACCATTGTGCTATGAGTTGTAACTCTCTGTATAAAGGTTTGTTCAGACCTAATGCATGTTTTGCTGGACTGCAGAACAGTTTCCTGCGTGGTTTCAGTTGATGTGTTTCTAGAATCTGTTGCGCCGAAAACACAGCGGTAACCGTGCTAGGTCTGAACGGGCCTTAATGCTACAATGACTCAGTGCAATGGGACCCTACACACATATGAATCATACCTCGAAGATCCTCTCTGGGGGGGTGGAGACCTGATTCTTCATCTTGCGTACGGTAACCTCCCTGTCCGAGAGTCCATCGGAGGCATATGTGCACTTGGCCAGCTCCAGCTGCAGGTTCTCCGCGCTGTTGGTGGACATAAGTCCCACGTTATGTGAGACCTCGCTCGGGTTCTCCTCCTCTGAGAAGATACCTCCTTCGGAGCTGAGCGTGGACAGAGACTGACGGAAGATGACTCTGCGCCGGGCTTCGTCCTCGCTTACCTCCCCTTCCTCTTCTGACGTGAAGTCAGCTGAATGCTGTGTTAAGAGAATGTCATGATTTATTCATTTTCATGACTAACTTGACAATGATGTGGATACATTTCCGATAGGAATATAACTACACAGTTTCTTATTGGAATCTAAAATATATAATTTCTTGTTGGAATCTATGACAATAGTATACAATGTGTTTCTCCTTCTCCAGATCAATTACTACATCCACCACTAATGAAAAAAAATTACAGATAAATTACCTTCATTTTCCTAAATCTGACACTGCTGTCATTGTTGTGGTCTAGTCTGTCGTGTATCTGCGGTAGATTGGCGGAGCGTTTTGGTGACACATCCCGATCACTCAAAGTCCGCTTCACAGACACAGAAACAACAGGTTTGTCTAGCACATTGTTATCTGACCGGACTCCAATCGTTTGGTCAGCCGATATGATTATGGTGTCCTCGCTGGTGATTTCCTTGATGTCTGCGATATTAATATCACTAGTGTCTATAGGACAGTTCAAATTCTCATTTGAGTCCTTTTCTCGTATCGTCGGTTTTGATTGAAAGTCAGGCTGGTTGATGTTCGTCACTTCTACAATGCTGTAAACCTGGTGTACTTGATGTCGTGGGCTGTTACAGGGGGAATCACACGTGTTACTCTCCACATCAGCACTGACCTGACTCGACCTCTTACTACTGCACGTGATGTCGCTACACCCACCATCACACCCAAAACAAACGTCATTTAAGTTTCGGTCCTCCAAGTTCTTGTTCTTGTCAGGGCAGTCTGACCTTTCGGGTCGCTTCTCGCGTCGCACGGCCAGGCCCGGACCTGGGTGCAGGGTGACTCTCTTTGGCTTTGACTCCTCTCCTTGACTCGAGTCTTTGGAGGGGCTGCGTACAGGGGAGGTAATGTCTTTCAGCGACCCGCGGCTGTTGCTACGGCGATGGCGGTTTTTCCGGTAGCGCATTTTGGTCGGAGATGGAAGAACTTGCTCGGAGCTTGTCGTCATGCTGCCCTCTGTCTTCTGAGAGTCGGGACTGAATAAAACAGAGAAGAAAATTACCTATGGTCTCATTGATTGATTGATTGATTGAATGATTGATTGATAGATTGATTGGATTGTGGCTTAACATTGCTTCATATATCAAATATTTCAGATATGTGTGACAACATAAAAACATCCAACTATTTATTACCGCCATGACTATTTACAATTTTACTTGTTACGGTCAAAGAAAAGACAGATACATGGCCTTGATATGGCCAGTAGTTACCTGGTTGGATCTGAAGACCTGTAGGATCTCTTCTTTCCAATCCTGTCCAGCTTCTCCTGAGCCTTAATGATTGGCCGCACGATGCTTTTCCTCCGCTTGTTGTACAACGCCAACATCTGCTCCCGCCTGACACACAAACAGTTGGCTTACAAACATGGCTCACAACACAGTAAGTCAAAATCTATACCCTGAGATGTCGCTATAATTGTGAGTGAATTGTGGATTAATGTTGCTGCAGGAACATTTCACCCACACATGAGGAAAGATTGACATGAATGAAAGCTATATGAAAGTATATTTCATAAAATATGATGAAAATTATTAATTGACCATATAGTTAAAATTTAAAGTCTTTCATAAAGATTTTTATACAAATCTTTTTGACAATATATATTTACACTCACTTAATAAGCTCGCGTTCTCTCTTCTCCAGTTGTAACATGCAGGCCGTCAGCTCCATGTACAGGTTGTTTGCCCGCTCTAACTTTCGCTCATAGTGCTCTCGTACATCTTGTGCATGTCTGAAACGACCAAGGAATTATTAATATAATATACAAATGTACCTTCAAATTTCTCAATCCACCATTTTGATCCTGTATGGACAAAATGTTCTGATGTAAAAATCTGTACTTTTCTCTAGAGTTAGTGATAAGTAATGTTATAATCCTTGATCAAGTGATGATAAAGTTGTGAATGAGAGTAGTCTCCCCTACCTGAGTTCTTCTTTCCTGCGGCGGATGAGCTCCTCTTCCAGCTGTGGGAAGTGTGACCCTTCTGACCTCATCTTCATGAATAACTCACAGATCTCCTCCTGCCAGGTCACCTGAACACATGCAAATCTCACAGGTCAGAGGTCACCTACATACAGGCACAACTCAATGATTATCAAAGTTGATTGCTGAAAATTCTCAATTGGTATAATGTTTTATTCCATGTACGATATATATTGATATATATGAATAAAATGTAGCTTAAAAAATGTTTCCAGATGTATTAACGGTATTAATATTTCAGGTATATAAAAGGTAGCTTAAAAAATGTTTCCAGATGTATTATTAATATTTCAGAAATCAAAAATAATATATTCAATCCAATATTAGTTAGTTCTTAAAAAGGATCGTACTTGTTCTTCCATGAACTCTTCCCTGCTGTACTTGAGTACTTCAGGGGAAGCGATCTCCAGGTGCATCAGTACTTGACGGAAGGATGGTCGGTTTCGTGGCTTGGCACTCCTGCAGACACGCAATATATAATATAATAATAATACATTTATATCGCGCCTAATATCCGGCTAGCAGCAGCTCACTAGTGCTGTACAGAAGGGTATGCTAGTTTAAAAAGGAAGATAGATAGGCTAGTAGCAAATTTAAGTGATTGTGGTAAAGAGTTCTAGAGTTTGTGTGCGGGTGCAGCAACAGAGATAGCACAATCTCCAAGTCTGGTTGTTGAACGAGGCACAATACATACATGTCTGTCTGTAATATAGACCTCATTCCAGAGTATCTAAATTTCCCTCAAATATGCAATATTTTGGAGCTATTAGTTTTTGAAATTTATAATTTACTGTAAATTTAACAAAAAAATAGAAAGGTGAAAATCACTAGTAATCTAGGGAAACAGGAGCCGTGGATGCAATTAATCTGTATGAATTATATGGACTGTGGGGTCCACAGTTAGGAAGTGAGTCCAACACAAGCCACAGGTTTTAGGGCAGCTCTGTACAGAAACGTACCAGCAGAGCCTCATGAGAAGCTGGAATCCCTCGGGGCAGGTCGACGGCACGGGCAGGTGCAGGCTGTTACTGCCGACGCCCCAGATTATCGCAGACGAGTCCACGTCCCGGTACGGAATCTCTCCTGTCAACAACTCCCACACCACCACACCAAAAGACCTGCAATAGAAACCACCATGCATCAGTATACTGGTCAAAGATACAGAAGGATCATAGCATTGGTGCTGTCATATCTATTACAAGTCTGTGTATACCATCAAATGAAGAATGAATTTTGAAGATATAAATATTCTTTCATATAATCCCCTATAACGAGATCAATAAGAAAGTATATAGTGTATTATGATACAGCAGCACCTTCTACAGAATGATCATAGTGCTACTGGCTGCACATGCACAGTCAGTTATGATTCTCTCATGTCTGGGATCGTTCTGTGGACCCAATGATGGCAGAGAGAGGCACGTACCAGATGTCTACTTTCTCCGAGCACGGCTCATTCCGGATGACTTCCGGCGCCATCCAGGCAACAGTTCCGGCAAAGGACATCTTGGTGCTCTTCTCGTTCCACTCACGGCTGGTACCGAAGTCCGAGATCTTCACGATATTGTTGTTGGCAACTAGAACACTGCAGGAACAAACAGAAGACCATTGTAATCATAATGCATAGTTTTCAAAGTCGATATTTCTGGAAAATATTTTGTCCTAATCACAATCATTATCATTTTAACCCATTTAATAGGTCCATAGTCAGGTGCGATATAAGTCGGTAGAGTGTTGGGACAATACAGAAACTCGGGTTGGAATACCAGGATTGGCACGGTACTCTGTTACATGTCCATCTAGCACCTTACCTTCAGTACTATAAGTAAACCAATTGGGTAGATTTCTATGCAGTGATACCCAATCAATTTGCTTGCATGTCTGGGTTAAATAGCATAATTTGTTTGTCTGTGTTAAATAGAATAATATGCAAAGTAACAATTACAAAGACTTACTTTGGCGATTTCAGATCTCTATGGATGATCTTGTGAGAATGGAGGTAGTTCATTCCGCTGGCAATCTGCTTAGTCCAGTCCAATATGAGTGTAGGGGGGATTTCCTTCCCGTCCCGCAGCAGTTCGTACAGCTGTCCATAAGGACAGTACTCCATGATGATACAGTAGCACGGAGCCTGGGTACACACGCCCCTACAGACAGAGAGGAATCCTTCATACACTCTGGCTCCAATACAGGATGGCTAACACTGGATTTTAGCAAGCATATTGCCTCCTTACAGTCAAACTTGATCCCATTTTAGTAAATAACACATAACGACATGCAATAGATTTAAAATATTTCAGATTGAATATGCAAAACAAATATGGCTCGCCTTTAATATTCTTTGAAAGTTTCAAATGTTATCATGGTTACTTTGATGTTAGTAAATTTGCAATGGCTGCCTATGTCATGATAGATTTGTGCACATTCCTTTACAATTTGACTTAAACACAGTAACATTTTAAATATAATCCAATAAACATATTGGAAGTGGCAGTGTCTTGTTAGAAATCACGTACTTGAAAGCAATGATATTGGGATGGTTGAGTTTGCGCAGGTTCCTGATGTCAGTCTCCTTGATATCTCTGACTTTCTTCACAGCCACTTCCTCTCCAGTCAGCTTCCCCAGGAAGACTGCGCCCTGTGCCCCACTCCCCAGCCACTGCAGGTCTGTGATGTTCTCAAATGGGATCTCCCAGTCATCTGGAGGAGGGATACGATGGTAAAAATAACATCATGTACCATGCAGGTTGTCATTTCTATTACACTGGTGTCTCCAAACAAATTACCAATGTCGTCTTTTTTCATTAACAATTTCAAAGATATTTCTACCACAGGATTTCAAATAGATTAATTAATTCCTAAATGGATATTACTATTATGACATTTGCTTCTTTGACACATACCATCCCCGACACATACCATCCCTTGACACATACCATCCCCTGACACATACCATTACTGGCACATACCATCCCCTGACATGCCATCTCCCGACACATACCATATCCTGACACATACCATCCCCTGACACATACCATCTCTTGACACATACCATCCCCTGACACATACCATCCCAACACATATCATCCTCTGACACATACCATCTCCAACACATACCATCCCCTGACAAATACCATCCCCATAACATACCATCCCAAAATACCATCTCCCGACACATACCATCCCCCGACACATACCATCCCCTGACACATACCATCCCCCGACAAATACCATCCCTTGACACATACTATCCTGTGACACATACTATCCCCTGACACATACCATCCCCTGATACATACTCCCTGACATACCTTGCTGCTTCAACTCTGCGGCGGCTGCCTTCCCAATGATAGTCCACACAGGGCGCAGACATCCCAGTAGTCCCTCGAAGAACCCTCGCTGTGTCCCATCGCGGTACTCAACGCTGCCAGAGGGATTGTGGATGGGGGTCACCGGGGCGGAGCGGGCAAACGTGGGGGATGGTGTGGAGTCGGAGGACGACTTCTCTGTCAGGCTCAGCCCATCAACCTCATGCTCCATCCTAAGCATGCTGGAACATAGAGATCAGAGGGTACAGTAACACAATGATATAGTCTGTAGAAACATCAGCAATGTGTTCCATTACTGAAGCACAGCCATCTGTTGGTAGAGTAATACAGTGAGAGTTTTCTGAGCATGTAGTCTGCAGCAATATCTGCAATGTGTTCCAATAGATGGTACAGAAATACATTGCTATAGACCACACTGACAGAAATACATTGCTATAGACCACACTGACATAGTCTTGATAAGTCTACATTGTGTGGAGTCTGCTGCAGTTATAACCAGTGTGTTCCAACAATGTAACAAAGTAATGAAATATACTGATATTTGACATGGATAATAGACACAGAAAAAATCCTTTAAATTGCAATTTTAATTTCATAGATTATTAAATTGCCTGTAAAATTTGCTATGCTCATTATCGACTGTAACAATGCACCTGTCAGTGTATAATTCAATATTAGTGTAGCTAGAAGTTAATTAATAGATTTGAGGACATAAGTTCACAATGAGCAAAGAATAAAAATTAAAAATAAGGAAAATCTGAGATTTTATGGATGTCTCATACATGTTTTTTCCCTGAAAATTAATAGCAGGCATTAAGAAATTGTTCAAAAATATATTCCAATCTATATTTTCCAATACACTCAAACAGCACTGACATTCATTGTCAACACACTGCTCTTTTGAAAATAAAAGTACATCTTTTCTATCTTCTGATTGTAGGTTCTGAAGTCATTGCCTTGGTGCATCTATCAAATTTCCAGAGTTAATTCAATAACAGTACAACATCAGCAAACCCACTCTAAGACAAACTGATTTAGTATGGACACCCATTACATATATCACAGCAAATTTACTAAATTATTCATCGGAACTTGGCAGTGTTCAACACCAGAGGATCTCTACTACTACGTCTGCGGGTGCCGAATTCCTAGTTGAAAGTGCAGCTGTACCGAAACAGGAAGTAGGAGTACTCGTAGGTCATAGCACTTTCTTTCCGTCAAGTCCAATAACTCTACACCAACTGGGTGGTGATGTCAACCATGGACCGTCCTCAAGCACTAAAGGACGTCTTCTCACGTACACTACGAGATTAACATTAATGTAACATCCCACGTCGAACTACCAGCGCCATTCTTGCCAGAGTGTTCGGTAACGGAGCCTGAATCATAAACATCTACGAGATTACGTCGCAGTGACTTTCCATCAGCGTAAACTCGTTAAGTTTAGGAGAATTTTACAACTTGTAGCACAAGTCGACTCCTAAACTGGTGATGTAAATTAGCTCTGTTCATACCAGTGAGTACAGAAATACACTTTAAAGTCAATGTACATTAAATGAGATGTCAAAATTATCTCCATGGTCATGATATACATGATGATTCATTTTAAAATAATCTGACGTTCGAAAAAGTCAATTAAGGATTGACTGCAATGGGTTTTTTTATGTTCATTGAGGCATGAACAGAAAACCCAATGAGCATTTTGCTAATTACACATGTCCTAATTTATTACTAAACTGACAAACTAAAAATCAATTTTATTTGGAAGCCTGAAATGTGTATTTAGCACATTGTTGAACTTAACCTTCGATTTACTAGTATCTAATGTAATGCATCCACTTAGTACACATTTCCCTTATACTATCTGTTGGCATATAATGTCCCTCATTGACACATGGCTTAGAAACAGATACATCTACCTTAAAATACAATATTTTCCCCGTATCCACCAGATTAACAACAGTAAGAAAGTGATTTCAGTCTGAGTGCAAAGTGAGCAATAAAGAAAGCGTCCACTGATTACGAAAATCTATCAAAAGGTTTGATGTAGAGGTCAGAGAAACATTTATTTAATGAAATTGGTGGTCATTTCAATCGCCCGCTGTCCTGAGCCATAAATACCAACGGCGAGGTTCTAGTGGAGCGTATTGACGTACTGACTACGTTGCTGCAGCGACAGAAAGTGAAGGGAGGTAAGGACGAAGGAAGGAAGCTCAGAGATGTACAAAGCAAGAATGGAGGCCACTTGAACAACGATTTCACTCCATCGATGATTAGATCAAAACTTGCAGCTTCATTCACGCTGAGTGGGGAAATAATTCACTCTTTGATGTGAAAAGTTTGTCGCTTATTCTGGAAGGATACAAGTGCATCCATCTTGGGCTGGGAGATGAGACTGTCATTTCAAAGGCAAGAAACTGATGAAGATTACGCTCAAATACTTGATGCTGCTGGAGTCGCTACTCATCCATCACAAACTGTCTCTTCAGGAGTTAAATTCAAATCCCTATTACGGACAGTTAACATCTAAATTTTCTGACTTTTCATCCTTAATTTAAACGTATGCCAATCTCATCAAAAGTCGTGCTGGGAAAAGACATTCCCAGGAAACCTGATTACTGTACAATCAATGGGCACTAACAAGTGGATTTAACAGAATATCCTCTTGATACTTCATGACAACTCAAGATTAAAATAATGCACTAATTTAAAATTAAATGCCTGATAAATCTTTAAAAAATACATGTATGTAATGTTATGTTGTGATTTTCCAAAATTGTGTTCATACATAACACAGAAATTCTGCAACTTCCTAACTTTACAAATACCATTAGCTACACAGTTATTTGCAGATATTTTAAAACTATGTGTGAATGTGTTTAACCACCTTGTTGCTTGAGATAACCACAAATATCCTGTTGATCTGTCATTGTGATTAGTAGAGCAGATAGAATCTTAATACAAATCATGACTCCAGTGTTCCTAACTTTGTGTGAATATGCAGACATTTTATACTCAACAAAATTAATTAAAGGCTAGTCGTCTTTTTTGACATATAAATCTAGCTTAATATTTATTTTACTAACGAAGAATTTTCAAACGCCTACAAGTCCTGAGTACTCTTCAAGAACTTGCAGATGCATTGGAAGAAGAATGGCATCAGATTCTTCAAGCCGAGTTTCGAAATTTGGTAGAAAGCTTCCCCACAAAATATCTGCCAGCCCTTAATTTATTTTGTTGAGTATATATGCACTGGAAATTAGTAAGCTTCAAGCCCTCCCTCCAGATGAATTGAATTATGAACAGCTAGCATAGCAAACTAATGATGAAATGAGAATGTTAAATTACCAGAAACAATACAACATAAATGTTTAGAAAATATTTCTCATGGAGAGAAAATGAGCATAGGGATGGAACATACGAGAATTATAAACGAGAATCGATACATAAATAGCCATGTCAATGATATTCATGCCTTGATTTAATTGGGTTGGAGGTCTGAGAACAGCATATTGCCAGGGCTTTCCTGTATGAAATGGTGTGACTCCAAAATACCATTAAATCCAACCTTAGCCATAGACTACACCATTGCTACTGTTGGAGGTATACCATTTTGTACCGGAGTGCCTTGGCCCCGAGATTATGAAACTTTTTTTAGTATGATTTCATGCTCAACTCAAAGTTTTATTCACAAATCCCCATATAAAATGTGAGCGAGAGCATGAAATCATACTAAAAACATTTCGTAATCTTGGGGCCAGGTTGATCTGGTGCCAAGAACCAGGCACAACAAACATGACTGAGCACAACAAACAGGACTGAGCACAACAAACAGGACTGAGCACAACAAACAGGACTGAGCACAACAAGCAGGATTAACCCTCTCCATGCTGGAGGCAACTGGAGATGCCCTAAAGAGTAGTGTCTATGTCTAATCCAGCAGGGAGAGAGGGTTAACCACAACAAGCAGGACTATGAGGACTAAACACAACAAGCAGGACTATGAGGACTAAACACAACAAGCAGGACTGACCTGTTGGAGAACTCCAGATCGGAGCTGGCTGTGAGCACGTGCAGCATGTTAGGACTGTTCCTGCTAAACATAGGCTCATCTTTCTTGGGTATGTCGATGGCTTTAGAGGTACATGTTGTCGCGGTCGACATAGTCTGCTGTGGGAACTCCGGCTGTGCATTACGCTCCAGTGTCATCGTGGTGACGGGACCAGAAAACTACAGCACCGGCTGCAAGAAACAATGGCCATGTTCAGAATCGTGTCAAGTTTGATAAGACCAGGTCCCGAGATTACGAAACATTTTTGAAACATTTTTGAATACGATTTCATTCTCAATTCAAAAGTTTTGTTCACAAATCCCCATATAAAATTTGAGCTTGAAATTGTACTCAAAATGTTTTGTAATCTCGAGGCTAAACTAAAGAAAACAAAACTGATAAGGCTGAAAAAAATCATGACTTGTGATGTTATGAGGTCTCACACTAATGTAAAGATTAAATATCTAATGTAATGATAAAACAACTAATGTAATGATAAAGCATCTAGTGTAATGATAAAACAACTAATGTAATGATAAAGCATCTAAACATTGTAATGCTTAGGCTGGTTCTTGCAATCCATCCTCCATATGAAAATAACACACACTACACATAAATCAATACTAAAGGTAACATTTTATCACTACTAGTTAATACACATTCTGATATGTCTTCATTGCCTCATATATACATTTTCCATGGCTGATGTTCCCTTGACCTACATTACAAGAGATGATGTAAAATAGATCTGAGAACAGTTTTAAGTGAATGACAATTAATTCCTCTGAATAAAGTAAGATATAATTTAAAAGGTAATATTTGAAAGGTATACTCTGCTAATTTATCCACACTGTAGACCTATGGAATGACAATATCAGTCAGAGCTATATTGCTACAAGAAAGGTTGAAACAAGACTCTGTGTATCAAGTAGCCAAGGCAGTAATATCTATATGAATAATACATGATCTGCTGGTGACATTCACTGGAAACTACTTTCCAATAGTTGCACCTCATATATCAGTGCCAGAAAGACATCAATTGCATCTTAATTCTACAGTTATAAGATCAGGAAGTGAAATGATACACCATGCTGTACAACATAGGACATTTGCTACTTCATCATGTAAGGAAGGACAGTTTGCAAGTTCATCATGTAAGGAAGGTTATTTGGTAACTCATCATGTAGAATGAAGATCACTTGGCAACTTCACTTGGAAACTTCATCATGTAGAATGAAGATCACAAGGCAACCAGAATGTACAATGATCACTTGGTAACTTCTGAATGTACAATGATCACTTGGTAACTTCAGCATGTAGGATGAAGATCGCTTGGTAACTTGTACAATGTAGAACATCTGGTACTTCATCATGAGTGAGTGAGTGATTATGGAGTTTAACATCGCTGCAGGAATCTTTCACCCTACTTCACCATGTAATGAAGGATATTTTGTAGCTTCATCTAGTACAATGTAAGACAGTTGGCAACTTCACCATTTAATGAAGGACATGTTGTAGCTTCATCAAATACAATGTAAGAC